>CM056604.1:20072774-20166971 GCA_029721355.1 Tegillarca granosa
TAATTTGGGATTCATTGTACCGTAGACTAAATTTTTGCCAATAAAATTCCCATGCAAGTTCTAATGTTACAGAATGTGAAAGAAAAGGCATTTGATGCTCAAGAGGACTGACTGTTTTAACCCAGCAATGCATCACACAAGGAACGTGTGGGATATGGGTCAGCGTAGCTCAGTTGCAGGAAAACTGGCAGGGAGCATGATGTCCAGGGTTCGTACCCTCACCCAGATCTGCATTTTTCTCCTCCCTGTTACACTACCACATTTGTTATATAAGGGAAAGTGTTCATCTAGACTAAAATTCCTTTAGTGTGATGAAACACTGTGAGTGCCCGAGTAATTATGATACAACGATGCAAAAAATCCATGTAACTAGTGCATATGCAATGAAATTTGGTCTTTTGGGTCTTTGAAGAGAAGGTCTCTTTGGATCTGAATACTTAATATTTTTATGTTTATTTAAAGCTGAAAAAAATTTATTTTGCTTTCTCACCATTGTCTCATCCAGTGTAAGAAAAATTATTTTTTTCCTTTCAGACTTCTGGGCTAGTACATTTGAAAAACTCTTAGACCTAAGGTAAAGTCTTTAGACCTGCAGTTTATTTGAAAAAAAAGAACACGCCACAAAACTGTCAACTTAATTAAAATTGATTCAAACAACACAAACTAGTTCTTGGTCATTTATTTGTTTACATTTAATTGTCTAACACAATCTCTCTCTCTTTCTCTATTTCAAGTTCAATTTGCTCATTATCTATTTCAGGTTCAGAGCTTTCAGAATCACTTTCTCTATATGAGTAACCGGTATCTAGTCCCTTAGCTCTGTCTAGCTCACAAATACTTACATAATCTCTAAATGACCAATCCCGTTTTGCAACACAATGGGCATTACGAAAACGGGATCTATAGTGTGCCATGTTGGCCGCAGATAACTGGCGAATGGCAACAAAACTTTCAGCTTGATCTGGATTTTTTGTAATTTTTTGTGATTTCTCAGCGTCGATATGGGCAAGACTTTTCTCGTGAAATTTAACTGTATCAATCTTGAAGTTCTGAGTACCTTGAACCCATGATTTTGATATCTTGCCCGGGTGACCGTGTTCTTTACATAATGAACATTTCATTGTATTGAGCTCCTACTCGTAAAACAGCCACGATCTCCCGTTCTTCCAGTGTGGTTTGAACTGGCGATCTCTTATTTCTAGCTCATACTTTTTTTCTTCTCTGTCTGTGTGCCAATAAGCCCCGATTTTTTCCTCTTCTTGTTTGGCTGTGCAACCTCGAAATATCTTAACAAACTGAACGCCATTTTGGAAGAGAATCTTGATCACTACAGCGTTTGTAGATGATTATCGCCCCTGGTTTACCTATCACATTGTGTAAATGGAGACTGACTAATTACGATTACTATTCGGCTTAGTTGTTTAAATTACGAGAATGAACAGCGAGAAAACGATGTTTTAACTTTTAATTTGTGCCATTTTGTGTAAAAATTATGATGTAAAACTCTTAGACATTCAGACCAGCAGTTTGGATAATTTTTTAGACCGAAGGCATTTTCACTAGACTCGGTCTAGCGGTCCAGCATAATTTTCGAACACTGCTCATCAGTTTACTGCACACACACAAGATTAGTTACATATCAGTTAAACTTGTAATATTGCAGTTGCTCAATATAAATACACTTGTACATCATTATGCATTTTTCAATACAAAATAATCAAAACTATTTGTTTTCAATTCTTTTCAAACACAGTTATTTTTAATGGTTTGATATCTTTTCTGTGATGTTGATGCTGAATGCTTTGTACTGTCACTTTCGTTCCCCATTATATGATAATCATAATGTATATGTTAAAGGTACACTAGTACACCTGTTTTATAATTTATTGTCATCCTCTACTGTAGATTTGTTCATTTTACTCCTTAAATCAGTAGAATTGATTATAATTTTCATGTAGAATCTGTAAATAATGTCATTCCACAAAGGGAGATAACTTTACTCCTTATACCAGGTGTTCTGTTGTTAATATATTGGTTATTGGCTAAGACTGATTTTGTGCTAAAATATAATGAAAAATACTTTCCATTCAGATAACTGTCAGTAAAAATTGAATTTTTGAAATATAATTTTTCTGATGACATGCACTTACAGTCACTTTACCTGATATGCCTGTGAGCTTTCCATAACATATACGGTAGTTTAAACAATATTCATTCAATTAAATATGATACATTTAACACGATTACAAATAATAAATTCATAGGATTCTGGAACTAGAGAATTTCTCTAATATTAACCAGTCTCCTGTATCTCAAAAAATTAAACATCTAAAAAAGATGTATAATCAATTGCATAATAATAATAGTAATAATAATATAATAATATTCATAATAAATTGTGGTAAAATAATAATAATAATAAATGATAATGAAATAATTACAATAAAACTCCATTAATACTGTAATTCTTGGGACTTCTGATCATAATCTTTAGTGATGGAATACTGTAATTATAATAATAATAATAAATATGCATTCAAAGTGATACCGTGTGCTCCGGATTACAGTGGTAATACTAGTATATGTATATACACTCCTCAATCAGATCAAATATTTACCTGTAATACCTAAACTGCTGTCCAGAAACTGATACTTATCTATTGCTGGGGTGGTTTTATCTAGTACAATTTACTTACATAATTATATAATTATCATGTGTGAAATGTCCAGTTAATTTCATTTAATTAGTTTCATTGATATATATTGAAAATGTCTTATTAATTAATAATTATTGTGACATGTATATGGAGTAGAATTTTAACTTGGTGCCTAAACAGTTAATTTTTTAAATAATCAACAAAGAAACATCTTAAATAAATAGATAAATAAATAAATAATGGATTTTTTTAACATGCACAGAAAGTAATAAAAATAAAATTACCTGTAGTTTGAATTTTTACTTTTATTTAAAATAAACTTATGGGGTCTTGTTTATGAAATGCCTTGTGGAAATTTTTACTTATATATTAATGTATATTAACTTTTTTATTTTTAACCAAATTCATTCATTCATTCATTCATTCATTCCTTTATTTATTTATTCATTTATTTATTTATTTATTTATTTATTTATTTATTTATTTATTTATTTATTTATAAACAATATACTTGTAATCAATATTTCCCCATATTACATGGTTATAACTTCATTCATTCATTCATTCATTCATTCATTCTTTTCAAGTATTTATTATTTTGATTATTTTCTTATTCTTAACTATACTTTCTCAAACCTACATGGTGATACATACTGGTAATCACTCACTCCTTCCTTTATTCTTTCTTTCTATCCATTCTTCCTTTTTAGCAATAAGGTAAATTTACATGTTTTATTCCTGTTTAACTTTTTTATTTTGGTGTATTTGAATGCTATCATTTTAATGTTAGTAATACAATTACATGTAATCAGTCATTACAGATATTCTTCACCAGGGGAGATCATATTTTTCTATGGACTCATGAATTTCAGTTTCATTAATCTTTTCGGGTTTATCTGTCATTAAAGCTTTGACATATTCAATGAAAAATTATCATTATTTTCATTATCAGATAAAAATATCATTTTAGTCAATTTCTAAATATTTTGAGTTGAGTAAGGATGTTTTATGTCCAAGTCAAGTTTTTTATCTATACTGAGGTGGTCAGGTCTGGGATAGTGGACGAAATTAGATTAACCAGAAAAAATCTTTGTCAAGTGAACTGACAACTTTCTCATACTATGATCTGTTTGAGTGGGATTTGAACCTAGATGGTGAGAAGTGATTCATAAGTTCTTTTTTAATTCCCTAGGGTCATAAAGGCCCCTTAAATTATTTTGAGCATCCATGGTAAATAAATGATGCTATATTTTCTTTTCCTGTTAGCTTAATTGAATTTAAAATATTTTCTTTCCACTATGAAAATTTGGTACATTGTAGGAGGATTTAATTTCAATTTGTAATGTTTTATAATTTAAATAGATAAAAGTAGTTTTGTGCATTTTAGTCATTGACAATAGCTGTGATATATTTTATTTGTATCTTCAGTTTGAAATTTTGGTAATGTGCACTTAATTGTAAGTTATCAAGTAAAATCATATCTGGAAGAGAGTTTTTTACTTAATTCAAAGAAGATCAGGTATGTTCACATATAGGATTGTTTAGCTCACCTGCTTGGAGAGTGAGTATATGGCATAACACAGCATGTGTATTTTAGTGGTACATCAAGTTGCAGCTCTTGATTGATTTTAAAATCCAATTATTTACCGAAGATTGATAATAGCCAAACTGCAAAATGATATTTCCCCCATACATTTATTATTATTATCAGGTTTAATTATCTTAAGTTTTGATATTTTAATCGCTTTAAAATATGATAGTACCATTTAATCTAAGCATAATGGCCTCAGTACCTGTAACAAGACCGTGTTCTTTGTAAAAATTTTGCTCAAAACATTCTCAATGCTCAATGGTATTTTTTTCAATTGGATTTTTTCCAATCAAATCTTGTTCTTGGAATAAATTTCCAACAAGGTTATATTTTTTGGATTTTTTTCCAATTGGAATTTTTTTCCAAAATAATATTATCTTGGACTTTTTTCCAAAATTGTATAATGTTGGAATTTTTTTCCAAAATAATAAAATATTGGAATATAATTCCAAATTATAGCATTATTTTGGATTTTTTTTCCAGTTGGAAAATTATTCCAAGATTTCAATATTTTTGGAACATTTTCCAAAATTATGAAATGCATTGGAATTTTTATCCAAATTAAATTTTTATTGGATTTTTTTTTCCCAGGATAAGTGTGTTGGATTAAAATATTAAAGTGGGAATTTTTTTCCAACAATATTTTCATTTGGAATTTTTTCCAATTGGAATTTTTCATTTTTCCAATTGGAATTCCAATTGGAATTTTTATAAAAAACATTGAATATTTCAAAAACTAGCTAAAAAATTTTTGAATTTTTTTTGTGAAATTTTTTATTTAAAAAAGGTACTTTAATATTACATAAAAATTTTCTTTATCAGAAGTCTCCTATGGGTGGCGCAACTATGGAAAATAATCATTCCATAGTTGTCCGATCGCATGAATATATATATATATATCTGTATGTATGTAGGCACTCATACTCTTCGCTGAAATCATAAGTGTATTTTATTTGTGTTATAAAGTTTCAGCTTAAATTTAAAAAACCAAAAAGGTGGCACTCTTTCTTGTAACAGTTTCAATGTTAGGTTTTTTAAGTAAAGTGTCTTCTTTATTTTCAGATTTTATTATCTGACGGCGTTATAAGCGAATAGAACAGTAAAGAGAGACAACTCTTGAATAAAAATATAGTCTGTAATTCTTCTAAACACAATCAAAAACATTTTAGAATATTTCAGCTTGCTGAAAATCATATGATCGTCACACATAAAAATGACAATTTGTGTTATTAGCGATTGATTTTTCGTGGAAAACAATTTTAAACAGAAGTTTTGTAAATATATTTTTTCTTCAACAAGTTATTAATTAATGTAGTGTGTCAAAACGGTCAGCTGTCGAAAAATATTTTCCTGTTAAAGTCTATATTTAGTATTATCTATATATGCAAACAAAATTATATTATACTGATGGCTTTTAATTGCAAGTATACGAACACATTTTTTTCTCATTTACTTAAGATGAATATGACAACTGACGGACTAGTTAAAGAATTTAATACTGTTAATAAGTCCAACCAGAGGATATACTAATGGGGAGGGGGCAGGTTTATGACACTAACCTAAGATATTTTAAAAGATACGTCCTAAGACATATCGTACGACCAACATAAGATTATCTTATGACATATCATATATTGTAAATCAAAAGTATCTTAGGTTTATCTAAGTAAGGACACCATTACAATCTCTTAACATATTCTGAACTTTTAAATACATGTATGAAATATTTACAAACATTTCTCTCAGCGAAAGAAGAATTAAAACAAATAAAATTTAATAAAATTGAATTAAATGATAAGAAATAATATATATAAAAATGCTTGATATATATTCGCAGAATTTGTATTATTTTATTTAATTATTTTTTTTAATTTAAATTTTAATTTCGTTTTATGTTATATATTTTAAACTAGATGTATAAACTAGTTTGACCAGTCCGGGGTTAACCGTGCTTTGAACACTTACTTGTATATAAAAGGTAGTTTAGCTTGAGTGAATTGGACGTTTTTCGGGGACTGACATTCAAACTTTAATTGCTGATGTTGAAAAAATAAGACATTGTAAAACTCAAAATATTTCAATGTATTCACAAACATTGCAAAGAAAATAGCATGAGGAAAGTGTATGCTTTTAAGTTAATGCTGCAACCCCAGGTCACCAAAGAAGTGTTGAAGAAATTCGCAAGAAATGGGCCACTTATGCAAGCAGAACATGAAGAAAGTTGCGTTAAATAGACGTGAGCACGAAAAAAAGGGTGATTGTCTACCTCGAGAACAAATTTCTTCATAGAAGGATAAAGTTTTGGGTGTCATGGGCGATTCTGTTATTTGAGATTTAGAAGGCGGAACATATACCGTAATTAATGAGAAGAAAGATGATACAATTGCCAAATCTGCAAATCAAACCTCATCATCCCTAAATATATCTTAAATGTACTAATTCACGACCTGATTATTCTTGTGCTCCTGTGATGTGCATTATTTTGAATTCTGTATGTTTTAAATTATTCAAAACAGACACTTAATTACACAATTCTGGATAAAAGTGACAAATGGACACTTTTAAATTAAAAAAATAATAATAGCAGATGCAGCTCAAATATATGTTTCGAAATTTAAATATTAATTAAACTGCGTAGAGAGATTTCACTGTGTAAAAATAAACCAAGACCAGTGGTTTAGTGTTGTCTCCTATTGAACCATTTTAAATTAGTTAATTTATTCTGCAATTTGACCAAATAAATGAATCAGGTGTTCTGCCAGGTCAATCTGCAATGTCATAAAACCCTTGCATAATGCGTCGTAATAATTATCGTCTATTGGCATTCTAATAGTTTGTCTGGCAACTTCCTTAAGACACGATGTTACGTCACGTATGGCTAACGAGACAATTGCCCTGGATATATATCTACACTCACCAACTGAAAACTTCCGATAGCGTAAAACCTCAATGCTACCATGATCTGCAATTAAACAGGTAATGCATGCGACCCTAATGTTTCTCTCTTTAAATCATTTTCAAATATTGCAAAAAAAATGTGAGGATAATTGGTATAGCAAGTTTGAAATTCCTATGATATCCACATCGTCTGAAAGGTCTAACGTTTTATCTCAGGCCCTTAACACCCGGTTACGTCTTATATTGTGTTGTCTACGTCTCAAGTGTAAAAAATGGCAGTCATGATAGTAATCGAGGACGTCACTACTATATGACAACGTTACGATTATCATAGGATTGTCTTAAGACACCAAACTCGCTGTCGTAAATTTAGAATAGATTTTTTGACATGTTGCAAGTTAAGATACCGTTGTCAACATAACTGGAGACTGAGGTATATCGTAAGACAATCCTATGATATATCTTAGTCGAAAGACACTTCCATAAACATGTATCCCCGCCCAATCGCGGCAGATGTCTAGATTAATTTACAAAATAATGTTAAAAGAAACACTGTTATTTTCTAAAAAAAAAAAAAAAAATCAAAAAAAAAAAAATCAAAGATTTGCTATAACGATGTCATTGGATGACATTTTGATTTTTTGAAATAATATTGATCATTCATAAAATAGTAATAAACACAAAAATACCAGCGCATGTCCAAATTACAACCCCCCCCCCCCAAAAAAAAAAAAAAAAAAAAAAGAAAAAAAAAAAAAAAAAAAACTGACTTATTTAACATTTGGTACCATTTGCAATTAATAATTAATATTTTAATTAATTAATTAATTATAGTTATTAACATAAAATAAAGTTATTTATTTATTAATCAGTCTGTCTGTTTGTATGTTTATTATTTATTTATTTACTTATTTATTTAAATTTATTTATATGATTGAGGCTTTTTTCAAAACATCAATGCTGCTTTGGACACTTTTCTTAAGTATCAACAGTGTTAAAAGCCGAACATGTTAACAACTCGAGTTTACCATTACATCCATGAGTTTCGGCCTTTTCAAGTTATCAAGAACATGTTTTTTTCCTAAACTGATTCATTGAACCTTTTTTTATCGCGATATCAATCTTGACATGATATGATTAAGATTTATTTGTTAAATTTGTTCTATGGGTGTTATGGTGTGACATACATACAACTACCAGATGCTTTACATCCGTAGAGTTACATGACGTTTCATGCCAACGCTTCATTAATCATAAAAGAGTATAAGCTAAAATGTGTAGCCAATGTGTACAATATATGTTACATACATTACATATCGGGTTTCATTTTAAAGAAGACCACGTGCTGCTCAATAACAAATGCGTCTGCTTTAATATATTCCCGATAACTCTTGGTCCGCGTACATGTTTTTTACCTACAATATTCTCCTTTGCATTTTGTGTCTGTTTTATTTAACATTTTGGTAAGTAATTTTGTTGTGATGTGTTTTTCAACGGGCTGTACATAATGCCACCTTGGTAGCTCAGTTGTAAAGTGTCCGCTTTTAGAGCGGAATGTCGAGGGTTCAAACCCCAACCGGATCATTCATTAGACTTCAAAATTTGAGGTACTTCTTCCTATACTACACTTCTGTAGTAGGAAAGAGTGTTAATTATTTCACCCCGTGTCAGGAAAGTGTTATGAGGCGATAGTATGCCTTGTCTGTGACAAGTTGTTGAGTTTACCAAAATACAACCTAAAGGCGCTCTTGTACAAAACAGTCTATAATATATACTAATTTTCGCGGTGAAGATGTGACCGCGAATATACGCTAAAATTGAATAACCGCGTAAATTACCAGTTATACGGTACTCGTACACGTACGTCTACCGCTTGCATGAATTTATTCTAAGATTCATCGTAAAGATTTGTACCCTTGCTCTCGTGGTGAATAACTGAAAAAATGCTAATGCGATATTAAACAAATTTACTGTTAAAAATCCAAATAGTTGTAGATAACAAACCGTTGAATTGGCATACCTTATTAATATTGATAAATCAATAAGAACTTTAAACTGATTCATATGACATCAAATCGCGGGACCAAGAGTCTGTAAGTGCTGTGTTTACAGATAACAATGCTCCTCATCTCTTTTTTGAATTTTGTTGGCAATGTTTTCTAGAAGCTTGCCAAAACTGAAGATACTCTTTCTTAACCCTAATGAATGATCGTATCGATGTGAAAGAATCATAATTTTATCCATGTTATAACAAATCCAACTAAGAAAAATGTTTACTTGATTCTAGAGAAATCTGAATTACAAGTCTGTGAATAGTTGTTTGAAACATATTAAATTGTGTTTCATTTGAGTTATTTCCCTTTGATCTTTAGTTATATTTTGTTACACAAAGTCACGTTCTGTGAAATATATTTCACAAAATTCGTTCAATAAAGCATTTTTTTCGTTTTGATTTTTTGACATCTTTTCTTACACACAGCCATGTTCTCTGATATATATTTAACGACAATAAAGTTCAGTAAAGCATTTTTTAAACTTTTATTTCGAGTGAAACATTCGACGACAACACAACACTTTAATACAATAATAATGAATTAAAACTATTAGACCTTTAGAACTGTCTTGCATATAAAGATCGTTAAGTGCGCAATCTTTGAATGGTTAAGACCCAACGAACGTGTAAAAATACTCATAGTGCTAGATAAAATTACTATTTCTTTACTATCCGGTTGCCTCTTTGAATTTATTACAATGTATTGTTTGCTTTTTTATTTGATTTTTTTTTAGTTTCTATATCTACAATATTTAGTAGTATCCTTGTACCGTAAAACTTTGTTATGAAGTCCATTTACGATGCCTGCTTATTACAGAAAAATAATCTTTAAAACAAGTTTTTGATTTTTAATTATAACACGATACAAATGTATATAAATCATTGTTCTATTTAGCAAAGATGATTTCAGCAGATTTAAATGTTATTTTTTCAACCCACAAATAAATTGATTCTATTCCAATAAAATAACATTATTATTTTGCAATTATTCTTTTATTTTTTTTTTTTGTTAGCTTTTTAATATTTTGGACAATTTTTAGTAACTTTGAACTGCAAAGAAATTCTTGCCTCAGTCAACTTTCAGCGCAAATGTCTAAAGTTTGAAGTTACATAACAAGTTGCCTAACTTTGCAATTAACACACACACACACACACACACACACACACACACACACACACACACACACATATATAGCGATTGAACTGTTTCATAATGATGTTCATTTTCAGTATCAAGGCAGAAACTTTGCAAGCAAATTTAAGCGTTAGCTCGTTATGATTAGTTTGCCTTGCAAATTAAAGTTTTGCTTTCATACTGACAGTGAACATTATTTTAAAATAGTTTAATTGTTACATTTTCATGAAATATTTAAAATAATATTCATTTATTTTAAGAATAAAAAATTCCAAAACATAACACAGGCACATCGGGGAAAGCCCAGTAAACGCAATAGCTGCATTTTAGACCGAGCACGTCACATTATTATTTTTGTTGTGGGGTAACAACGGGTGGTTTTGCTTTGAAAAGTAATAATGTTATCAGCTTTTTTTCTAAGGTACTTTCTCGATTGTCTATTAGAATAATGTGTTTTTGAGAATATTGGATATTTATGGACTATATTTCGGTCGAAAATCACTTACACTCGTGTGGTGCCATTTCAAATATGGAATAATTTAAAAAGAAGTTTGGAGTAAATTGTTATTTGCACTGAAAGATTGCGGGCTGGTTGTCGGAAATTTGTGAATCTTAAATGGAAGAAGCTGTAACAAAGGGATGCTTTTCAGTGGTCAAACACGTGCTTTCGAATCTTCGCCGGGATATGTGAGCGTGAACAGGGATTTACCGAGAGATTTTTTTCTGATATATTGACATTGTTAAATTGAGAATCACTCGAACATTTTATGCCGAGCTTAATACTCGGTATCGTTCCAATGTTAGACAGCAAAGCAGTGAGAAGTATAATTATTTACACTTGATGCGGTGCACATATCTCTTAAAGTTAAAAAATGATCGTTTTAAGTTAAGCAAGGAGTTTTGTAGTAATAAAACTATGTATCATAGTTTTGAGGAGTTGCTAGTGTATACTGATTAAAAAGCATGTAGCTGATTTTTTCAGTTTTTCCAATCAACAAACACAGCATGTCAAACGAATAATTGTCACTGGATGTGGCATGCATACGTGTCTGGGACATTTTATGGATGGGTGCTAAATCAACCTTGTGATTTTTCTTCTGCGTTTCGTGAATTTAATTTCAATTTAAATTTACACCCTTTGAAATTTACAATCCCGCGAGACACAGGTTGCACTATTACACATTGTCTCAAAAATAATAGGGGATGTGGCAGTTTTGCCAAGATAGGAAGAAATATTTATAAGATCCGATTGTTCAAGCTTTTTGTGGGTTGTTGATTTTGAAAGACCACTTCTTGTCCGTTCTTTTAAATGGCCATCAAAAACACCATTTGATTTTTTTTAACTCTGTCTCTCACTATGTCCATTTTACGGTGAACAACAGTCTATTTATTATTAAAAATTTATTTCATTAATTTCTTAAACATTTTTTGTGTATATTAACAATTGATCCGTTCTTGTAAAATTTCGTAAATGCATTTTCAAGCTCGTCACAAATATATAAACAAAAGTGACGTTGCAGCCATGTTTGTGTTCCAATTGTAATGTAGTCTGGGCTGTGTACTGCATTTTATATGTATTCATACACCAAGTGATAAAGTTGTCGTTCATTGTCAATTATGAACAAAACGGCTCTCAAGCTTGCAGCTTTCGGAATTACACAAGGCAAATGAATATATATATATATATATATATATATATATATGTGTGTGTGTGTGTGTGTGTGTGTGTGTGTGTGTGTGTGTGTGTGTGTGTGTGTGAAATGGCTAAAATTGCAATTGTAGTGTTTTGTAGTGTTTAATCTATATTTGCATTTTAAAGGGGAACAGATTTTAAAAAAATGTAAAATGTAATTAACGAGCTGTATAGAAATGACGTTTTTAGTACTTTAACCTCTTTTGCCCCGAAAAGCTAACAGCTGGATAACGCATTTCATGATTAGTTTGCTAAATAGAACAAAGATAATGTTAAAAATTATGACCGGAGCCATTCAAACTTTTTTAATATGTGGTAACTATACTTTCACTCTTACTTGTAGTTTGAAATAAATTGTCATTTAGTATAGTCTATCGCATTTTTCAGCATTATTTTCCGTGATAATGTGGCGTTAGCATATAAAATTCATGACTTAGTCATAATAACACGTTTGAAAAAAAGATGCTGAACACCATAAATGGAATTGTGAAAAAAGTAATACTACCTGTTTCAACTACAAATTAATGCTTGCAATTAAATGTAGTAGAAGGGGGATGATCGTAAAAGTGAAGTCAAACGTTTTGTATGAAAAACACTATGGTTTTTTTTTCTTTTATCTGTTGGTCCTTGCTCAAAGTATCAGCTGAGTGACATAAAAAATCATATCACAGTTTTGTTGTACATTAATACATCGGTTTTTGAAATCATTGAGTAATAAGTGTTTCAGACTTCTAACAAAAATTGTGGTATCATACGCTTTAATACTTATATTGATGAGATATTGATCAGTTGTTAGATGATAGAAGGGATACCTTGAGTGGCAGGAGAAAAGTCACTGATCATCGGCAAGCGAATAGACAAAGATTCTCAGTTTTAGTGCCATTCAAAATAGGCGATGAAAGATACTGTTGGCTTAATAAGTTTGTACAAAACAGCAGGGTGTCTTAAATGAATAAATATAAAAAACAGAAATGCATATAATATATATTAAAAACCATTTTAATTAAAGATAAATATAAACATTTATAATCAACAATGGGTGAAAGTATGAAAAACACTACAAATCGTATAAAACAAGCTCTTACTTGGTAAAACTTTTGGAGAGAGAGAGAGAGAGAGAGAGAGAGAGAGAGAGAGAGAGAGAGAATAACAAAAAAGGTTTGGAACATAGTTCTGAATCGTTATTTTTTAAATATTGAATCTTGAATATGTGTAACATTACAAGTTTACTTTTTTCTTTTTTTGCGATAAGAGCGCTATAAAAATGAGCTTATTTCTAATTTGAAGTTTTAATCCACTGGACATAAGTAAGGAAAATTTGGTTTTAAATCATATAACTTCTCATGTAATTCTAGTTGAACAAACAATTTGTTGATTTTATTAATTCCGATATCTCGATTTATGTTAGAATTTCATAAAATGCATATTTCGTATACAAATAAAAATCGCTATGATACATACCAAAGAAAAACTTAACAAACAATATGTTATTGAAGTGTTTTTGAAAAAAAATATATGACCATATAAAGGAGTTAATAAAATCACCACAATATACAGATGAAATGTTAAAAACCATTTATCTTTACATATTAATAAAAAATTTGACATTACGCAATTTTAAATGTGCAGAGAATGATGAATTGACATCTGATGAAGCTTAATCAAAGAGTTACACTTCGATAATGTGTATTAGAAGCTTCACAACCATGAGTAATGTAACAAAAAAATTTAACAAACACCCGTAAAATATTTCAAATTGGTAAACAAGCAGCTTTCTGATTATTTTACTGATAATTACCTAAAATGATGAATTTACTTCATTTATTTCAACTTCAATTTTTTTAAAAAATTTTATTTGCTGGACAAAACTACAACTTCCATGATTTATTATTGAAGACATTTACAAAATTATCTTTTTCATTGAAACAATGAAGTCTTAATATCACTCCAGACATAAACTAGAAATGTTGGGAGTAAAACTCACAAAAGAAACCTAACACCATGTACATTTTTATGGTGACTTGAGTGACTGAAGATTAAACTTATGGCCAAATACCATTTCTCTATTAAAACTATGCTTTGACATTGTAAAAGTCCATGGTAATATAGTGATAATGAATGTACAATACATATTGTCAGATAGTCATATATACATGTGTAGATGTTGTATGCTAATGCCGATAAAGAATAAGTTATGGCCATGACCTGGAATCAATATTAAAACATATACTTTTTAACTTGAGATCAATGGTTATAGTTATAATGATGTCATGTGTGTATGAAACATATTGTCAGAATGTGTCACATCCATGTGCCAAATACGGTATGCTCGGACCCGAATCTATGCTAAAATTAAAATAATTTTGACCAAGAGGTCAAGGGTTATATCTAGGTAATAAATGTACGTGATTCATACGTGGCCCCTTTTCGATGCACCCACGTCCCAAATATAATATGTTTTTGTCAACCAACAATAAGGTAATGACCTAAAACACGAATCACAATTACAAAACTTTTATTTGGAACTTGGGATCATGGGTCAAAGATACATATAGGTCATGGATATATGCGACACATTGTCTAATAATGTTAGACCCATGTGTCAAATATTTTATGTTTATGTCAAGTACCAAAGACGTTACGGCCCGAATATAAATCTGCACAGAGACGGACATAAAGTAAGATTGACATGTGACACATAGTTTCATGGTAACATACACTATGCACATATTACTGATTTGGTATGCATATGTTAAAAACAAAAAGTTTTGTCTGAGACACATGGTCTCTTTGTGATAAACCCATGTTTCAAATATAGTATGTTTATGTCAACTAAAAGATAAGTTATGACCCATGCCAGACCCAAATCACAATGTAAAAACTATAATTTTGATCTTGGGGTCAAGGGCAAGGTCATATAGAGGCCATAAATGTACGCGACCCACTGTCCAGTGGTGATACACTCATATGCCTAATATGGTTTGTTTATGAAGAACTTACAAAGAAGATATTACACGGAAACGTATCAGTGTTTAACAAACTATCATTTTGACCTGAAAGGTAAAGTTTCAAGGTAATGTAAAGATTATAAATGCATGGGACACGTCGTCCCGTGTATCTACTCATTTGCCAAAGAAGGTATATCATGTCAAATCACAAAAAAGTTATGGCTATAACACGAATATGCATACAGATATACAGGCAGACAGACACTGGCAGTTTGACAAAGCGATTCCTTTATACCCCTAAACTTTGTTTACGGTGGGAATAAAAATAAAGACTTTATGTTTAGAATAGAGTAAGTTATATTTCTAAATCGACTGTTATAAATATGTAATTATGTTTGAAGGTAATTTATAATTATAGGATATTAATTATATAATATTTATAAAAATTCAATTTTCCACAAAATTATATTCTAAATACTTAAACGTTAAAGTATTGTAATGTATCAATCAGACAAATGTATGCTATATCAGTCCATGTCCAAATATTAAGAAAACATTTTTATTGTTTTAAATTCTGTAATCAATATTTTAGCAAACGGATGATTTAAGAGGTTTTCTTATTTAATCTTTTAAAAAAAAACACGCAACATTCGCGCATGGTAAAATAAAAGCAAATATGTGCAATTAAATTTTAACGTCCAACATTATTTGACGATTTTACATATATGAGGAATTATAAAAAACAATGACATACACATTTTTAATTAATATGAGTGAAAATGTATTATAAAAATAACATCAGGCGCTTTAAGACTTGTCTTTTAAGGTATCGATGATTCAGAATGCTTCTACTCCAACTACACAAAATTCATAATTGCGTTTGTCCATTTCCAGCAATTGATTCGTAGACTATCAGATTTCCAGAAGCTGATGTTTGATACTGAAAAGAGAAGAATACATTTTACCTAAAAATTTTAGTTTTAAAAATTAATCTTTAATCCGATGTTTTGTAATTTGCCACTACTGCCATATAAAATAAGTGAATTTTTAATGAATTTTAACAAAACAGAGTATTACAAATTTAATTCAGAAATTAAAATAAAGCCCCGTTAAATTTAGACCTCTTATAAATGGCGTTTCGTTGAATTCGTTCCATTTTAAACTGTTTTAGCAAAACTTTTTTTCTTAACTTTAGAATTTTGATTGTTCTTTCATTCTTCATTATATTACTATTAACGAAACTTACAATAGCTTTGAATAGCAATAAACTATTGGTAATCTGTATATTTGTAAAAAAAACCCTATCTACAGCCCTTGCTTTCACCATCGCATAATAGAAAAACTTCAATGTGATTCATGAGAAAAAATCCATATTTAGTTGAAACCTCTTATCCAAAAATTTGAGACAGCCCTTTATACTTTGAAAGTCCATGAAGACGCTGGAAAATTACCTACTTCTTATATTTACAATAGTTATTAAAATTAATTTTATTGCCCTCACATTTTCTATGTAACTTTGAGAACGGTTTGGAAAAGCAATGCCGGTGCACCTTTGCATTAAAATGGGTCGTCTCGTGTCATTTAAAAGAACATTTGGCATATGAACCTGCCCACTTGTAACAGCAATGGCTATCTGACCCCGCCCACTGGTCAATCTATATGAATAATGTATTAAATCTGATAAAATAACAACAAAAATCAATTACATTTTGAATTTAAAATTGAAAGAACAACTATTTTGAAGCAAATTGTTCGAAAACGATGAATGAATGGGTGCCACTGAAAATTCTTTTTGTGGATTAACATTGGTAGTTCATGTACCAGTGCTGTCAGTTGGCAGAGGATTTGTTTCAATGTTGCTGACAAGGTACGAAGGAAGTTGTGAAAGCGTGTGAACTAGTGCTTTTTTGTTGGTTGTAGTAGCCAAAATAAAGCTTTTAGTTTGTTTTTGGGAAGTTGAAAAATCTCTAGTTAAACTATTAACAGAAAATTTGTCTACATATATGGTCACTTTGGTACCTTATTTTTCGATTATCTACCAGGGCGTCACAGAAGGCTTGCATGCGGGGGGCACGCGCGCAATGGACAGTGTAACGTTGACTACACATTTCATTTTTCGTGATATATTTGTTTAACTTTAGTTTTTATTCATTATGTCGACCTTCACCTCTCTTTTGATTGTAAACAAACGGTATGGAAGTTCAGAAAACACAACGTTCGGCACACTTTTCTGCAATCTGCGGTTAAATGACGGGGACGTCACTGAGCATTGTCTTTATGAAGTTGCAAAGTTTAGTCGACGTCAAATACTTTATTGAAACAAAATTAATGTGATTGTCAAAATTTAAAATTGAAGTGAGTACTAAGAGATTACGTAAGGAAATAGAAATAATATAGCAAAACATTAGCCATCACTTTTAAATGAAAACAAAAAAGATAAAAAGTGATGTGCAATCATTATGATTTAATCTGAAAAAAATTGCTCCGTCTTTTCATACACAAACAATTAATTTATCATTGTTCTAAGATAAAATTTAGCAGGTATTTGTTATATATATATATATATATATATATAATTATTTGTCATCATGTTCAATATTCTACGAATTCATGGTGATTTTTTCTGTAAACAGATATGGAATAAAATTAGATACAATTTCACCGCTCTGTAATACATTTAAATACTTTATCTTCATTTTTCTGAAACCGATTTCAACTTAAACGCTTAGACGCACAGCTTACCCTTTTCCTTGTAGAACATAGAAAACATGCATCAAAAATACAATGGTGTACATTATTTTTTTTTTTACTGCAAAGAACTGATTTTTACAAAGTTGCTGTTAATGTACTTAAGAACTGAGAAAGAATTACCTGAAAACTTGTAGAATCACTGTTTAAGTATGCACTGCATATGTTGAGTTTCTGAAATAGTTGATTTATAAAAGGAACAAATGCTAAGAAAAAGAGTTAAAAGTGCAAAAATTATTATTAAAAAGCGTAATTACATAAATATGTAAAAACAATTAAAATGTTAAACGTCCCATGATGTCACAAATTCACTGTTTAATAAAACGTCTTCAACATTATTAGGTTTATTTAGAAAATGTACCTTATGGCAAAATGTACTGCTTTCCGAATTTTTGAAAATTATTTTTAACTATTTTTGTTCCCTCATGCAAAGCATTCCTTAGCTTGATTTGGAATCATATAATTTGAGAACTTTTGATGTATTAATTTTTCAAATGTTTGGATTAACGTTTTTTCTATTGCAATTTTCGGCGCCTATTGTCACTGATGAGTAAAGAATTTCTGAAATGTGCACATATGACACATCAAAATTAAACAGCTATTTATGTTGAATATGTATTCCTTTTTCCATTTCAAGTATATTTTTTTAGTTCATCGAATATTTATACTTATTCCTTTTAAAAACAAAATGAGATTAATCAATCGTTTTCATATGTTATATTAAAGACATTTTTATGATAGGAAACAATGTACCTTATGGCAAAATGTACTGCTTTCCGAATTTTTGAAAATTATTTTTAACTATTTTTGTTCCCTCATGCAAAGCATTCCTTAGCTTGATTTGGAATCATATAATTTGAGAACTTTTGATGTATTAATTTTTCAAATGTTTGGATTAACGTTTTTTCTATTGCAATTTTCGGCGCCTATTGTCACTGATGAGTAAAGAATTTCTGAAATGTGCACATATGACACATCAAAATTAAACAGCTATTTATGTTGAATATGTATTCCTTTTTCCATTTCAAGTATATTTTTTTAGTTCATCGAATATTTATACTTATTCCTTTTAAAAACAAAATGAGATTAATCAATCGTTTTCATATGTTATATTAAAGACATTTTTATGATAGGAAACAAACAAAAAATATCCGTCCATGTTCAATTCACAACCTACAAAATAATAAACCATCAAATTTAGTTAAACACGTAAAATCCTAAAACGAAATTGAGACCGTTTGTACATCAGCTGGAATAGACGACATATCCTTTCAACCTAGCAACATCGCCACCTGCAAACTCCAATAAGAGAATGATAGGAACATGAATTCATGGGACGTCAAATATGCCAAGAATAGGTTTTAAGAGATAACAATTTTTGACATTGCTAAATGTTATCAAAACCAATCGATATTAAAACAAAAGAAGATGAAAATAAGAGTATGTGAGTATGAATAAATATATTCAAAACATTAATGTACGTTGATAATTCATCAACATGCATTAAAAAATAAATTAAAAATATTGGTATTTAGAATTGAAATAAAATTAACAAAATGCAATGTGCAGTTTCAATAACGTAAAAACGCCTTATTTACTTACACCTTTATTTTCTTGTGCGCCGTTAGCGTTTAGAGCCCGTAATGGCTGACGTTCACCTTTATCCCCAGGTGTTATTATTTCTACTCTTTTATCTTTGTTTTTCGACTGAAAAAGCAACTTAACATTATGTTATTTTATTAAATTAATTAGTATTTGCTCGACATTTTATAAAATTTTTGGGAAATCTCTTATTTTTAACTTGCAGCATTTTATGAAACATAATCCGATTGATCGTTTGATGAAACGTATGAAATCACTTTAAACTGTAAAAAATGAGGAAAAAAAAGTCTTTTAAAAGACCGTGCGATAGATAAAATCTGATTTATAAATTACTTCAGAAGAGTTGGATCCAGTAGGAAGTTTCCATTGCAATGTCAAATATATTACAAGTATTTTAACATTTAAGTGATACATTCAGCAAAATATTGTTTCTCTTTCTGTACAATTATATATATGTGCCCTAAACCATTGTAAAATCGCGGCAATGCAGGTGATCTCTTGGACCAGGACCCTGGCACCTGCATCACCCTTCTGTATTTAGAACCTGGAATAAAAAATATATTTGTAAGACGACTCGTTTGACATTTTACTTACTATAGTTTTCTTTCGTTGCTTGCGTTTGACGTGAAGCAAGTATTCACAAACGCCGATAAGCATCGCCAATACAAGGCCACCTATTAATATGTGAAATATTCCAGACACATTACTCAGAGAAAGTTCACGTTTTCTGCCATCCTGTAAATTATAAAATGCTGTAAAATACTTTTTGTTGCTTAAAAATGAATAAAAACGTCTATGTTTTATAAATTGTTTATGTTTTTTCCAGATATTATAGTAGTGTAATTTTTATGTGTTAGCCTTTATTATAGTAACCTATCTTATTGTGCCAATTATTCAACTAATGTGAGATTTGTACCTGCGAGCTCAGAGTCGGTATCTTCACAAGTAATTATTAAACTACAACCTGTTAGCTATATGTGACTTGACTAGGTTACTCACGTGAAACGTGAATAGATTTGAACCACATGTGTTTTATTTTGATTCATTCACGATATATTCTAAAACAATTTGGTTAAGATTGCAAATGGCATATCATAAAACGCCTATTTATCCTTTATGAATACAAAAGGCATCACAAAGCAAAAAGAATCCAGGAATACGGAAAATGCCTCCACCTAGTTGTTTTGATTGGTTTTATTATTAATTAACATTTTCGGTTAATTTTACTAATTCTCGACCAATACACAATGGTAATCTTTTCTAAACCATTACTTCATAAGCAATTTTGAGAGATTCATATTCAAACTTTCAAATTGAATTTACTTCAAAATATTTTACGCTTAGTTATTTTTATAGTGTTTTGCCGATTCGTTGAAATATGATCAAATAGGATTCTTAAGGTTAATTCTATTTAAAGAAAATCTATTAAGTTGCTTACTTCGGAGTAATAGTACTTTATTCTGGAATAAAGAGTGTAAACCCTAAATAAATCAGTGTAAATCTTAGATTTAGTAACTGAATTCTAGATGAAGTAACTAAATCCATGATTAATTAAATATATAATACAAATACCAGTTGAATTTTGATTAGGTAATTAATTTTAGGGTTGCTTTATATAAAGTACTTACTGACGAAAGCGATCCGCACTGACCTTTATCATACCACCATTTCTGCTCTAATTTAAACAACTCGCCTGATTCCCGTAGTTCCAAAACTGCTAGATTTATGACTTTGCTTAAAATAATTTTAAAACCAGGTAGTTTTAAAAAAGTAAATAAATCCTAATACTAAGATGTTCAAAACGGTCAAATAGGACATGTTTTAGTATTTTGTCATTTGAATTTGAGGCAATGAAAAGAACAGTTTTAGTTAAATGTAGCATAACACTTTCTAGAAATTACAATTTTTAATAAATTGAATTGGTTACAATAACATCATATTTACATATTCTGTGCAAATTGGATAAAAAAGATAAATAAAAATAAAATATAAATAAATCAGATAAAACACATAAATAAAATAATATAAAACCCCAATAATTTCTTAATTTTCCACGTTAAAGGTAATCAATTAATAAATTTGCAATGCCAATTCGTTTGCTTTCTTGGCAATCTTGGCTATCGTACGATCATACTAGAAACTGTTTGAAGTCTGCATTAATTCAGGTCAATTCTACCTAGACTCGTTTCGTTTATTTTAACAGGTATTTTTTTCACAGAACTGGTTTTTATAATCTGTAAAACTGTAAAATATCTCATATGGTTATATATTTACTTTCTTATATTCAAAAGTTAATCATCAGAAATAGTGTTTTATTAAGAATTTCAAAGAAATACATTATTAAAATAAATTAATATTAATCCAGACATAGGAAATGTATTAAAATACCTTAAATTACTCCCTTTACTTGTAACTATTCCATAACCAATGTTGTTTATATTTTCACCAATTTTCATTGTTTTACATGGCAATCGTTGATTGAAATATTCGTTAAAGGTCGACTCAATGAGAAAGGCATATTCTCCTTTACTCGACTTGACCTTATCCCATCCATCTTCGTTACTTTCTTTAAATACAGTTTCATTCCATTCTGACATTTGTTTAAACATTTTCTCGTACGTATAAACCTTTGATTCCTGCATAAACAAGTCAATACTATGCATGACAAAATGTAAAAACAATATGTTCATTTGTATTGATAATAAACTGAAATTTCGAGTACAAAATTACATTGTAGAGGTTTTGTAAAAATGCAAAAAGGCATTAGGAGGAACAAACGTAATAGGACAGTGACCAAAACGTTATAACAATGAATGATATTTAGCAAACCACTGTGGTAAAAATATCAACAATTAACTTGTTTTTAAAGATGTTCAAACATTTGGCTTTAAAAATCCTGATTCTGAACGGTATTTAGATTCTTTCTCTGTAAATTGTTTGTTGTTTAAGCAATACATTTTACTTAATAATTTATTTCACAAACATCACGTCGAAACAAATTGGATGCAAACAAACCGGTACATGGAAAATTCGCATTTCTAAAAATAGTAAAACAAGGAACAATATGTTTTTTTTTATGTTTTTAATATGCCATTCAAAATGAAAGTTTTTTTTTATATTTGTAAACAAAACTTAACTTTTAAACTTTAACCTTTTTAACGTTATTTTTTCATACACTTTAGTGTTTGTTGAAAATAAAAGATTTCAAATTACAAGGTTAATAATTACCCTGAAAAATGAAAATGTCGATCCACCGGATTTACATCCATATTTTATTTTATCTTGTTTGATTAAATCATCCACGGAATTAATTGGAATTATCAAATTTTCTATTGTTAAAAAGGCTGCCAAGTTTGCTGTGTACGACGAAACTATAATGAGTGTAAAAAACCACCAAGCACTTTCTGCTATTCTACCAGAAATTGATCTAATAATAAACAAAGGCATTAAGAAATATAAGAAAAATGCGGTTGTAGGTAGACACAGGTAACTCCAATACTGTAGAAGTTACATACAAAAGGAATGTGAAGTATAAAAATTCAAAATTCTTACAAGCTGGAAAAAAATCACATCATTTTATTCATAAGTATCACAGGTTTCAAAACATTTGCTAAATTGTAGAAGCATTTCAATGCACAAGCAAAAAGCTAATGGACAGAAAGACAGACGGAATGTCATAATACGTCCCGTCCAATGACGGGCGTATAATAAAAAACACATATGCTCTAAAATCCAAACCGTCTTAACAATCATCTAAAATTTTGAGTCAACCTAGCTAGCAAAATTTTCAGTCGTCTTAATTTTTGAAATTTATTCAAAACTAAGGTATGTTCCCTCCTGCAAAACATTCCTTAGCTGGATTTGGATTCACATATTTTTGGAACTTTAGATTTATTAATTTGTAACTGTTTGGCGTATGATTTTAATCTATAAACTTTTTCGGCCCCTAGTGTCACTGATGAGGAATGATTTTCCGAAATGTGCACATCTGGCACATCAAAATTTAGCAGGTATTTGTTATATATCTAATCTTGTAAATTGAAAAGATAAGGAAGTTAATAAAATGCAAAAGTAAAAAGATTTAAATATAAGAAATATGTGCCATTGTAAAATCATATCTAATTCGGAAATATTTACCGTGGGAATATATCTGATCCTTGTTGCATAAGGGCACCTAACGATGACCATAACGCATTAAGAAAGTTAAAATCTTCTGATGGTCCATCTTCTGAATTTCCTGACCATTCATAAGGACTGAATCTTCCAACAAGAAATAATATTAAGCTCACAGCGAGAAAACCTACAGTAATACACAACCAAACTGAATTTGATAACGGTTCTTTAAATGAGAATACACCAGGTTTCTGAATGTCTGGTCTTTTAATCATAATACTTATTCCAGTTTTCATAAATGGTTTAGTAAATTCCACTTCTTGTTGTCTTTCTTCTGTGATAGTTACAGGACCAACTGCCATATCAGCAAACTGAAATTCAACATGCAGCTTTAAGTGTGACAATTTTTTAAACATTTTCACACAAGATACCATGAGAAAATGCGACAAACACATGTATATACTCATACAGTAGGCTATACTTTTGAAGTGAAGCCAATTTTCAATTTACTTAAGAAATAAAAATCGTAGGTAATAGTCTTCTATTATAATTTTAAGCAAATGTCTTTGGTAGAATAAATAGCTCTCAGAAAAATTTAACAATGAATAAATAAATAAAAAACCTACCATGACGTATTTTTACTTTATTTTATTATAAATTGTTTTAAATAGTTTTATAAATCAATTTAAATTTTCATTTTAATAATTTTGGGTAACTGAATTTCAGGTTTTTTTATAGCCTCATTTGATTCAAAATATGAAAATTTAAAGTTGTAACAGGTTTAATTAGTTTTTTGTTTTAATTCATTTACTAAAGCTAGGTAGCTTACTTTTGAAAACATTTGCATTTCTAGAAAAATGTCAACTATTCAACTCTAATAACACACTTACACCGTTGATAATTTCACCTATCAAACCGGTCCATGAATTATTTTCTCCACGGACACCATATACTTTATCCTTACGGGGTCGGAGTTCATAATCAAAGTCCATGTTCTTTGTTTTTTTGAAAATTAATTCTAATAAATCTACAGCATAACCTTCGTAAAGACTTTCACCATTTGATGTGTTTGTACTTCGCTTTTGAACGAAAGGCGGTTCCTGAAAAAATATAATCAGTTATGTACACGTTTCAAAGTTTATTGATAAATTTAAATTCGTTTTGACCGTAAAAAGGTATGGTTTTATACGCATACAAAATATAATAATAATAATAATAATAATAATAGTAGTGTTACAATGGTCACAGTGCATAGTCAACAAACATAAGTTGACGTTTAGAATAAAAACACCTAAACAAAACTTATAGTTACATTTGCTTGACTATAGTGAGACATATTAAAAATATATCATTTGCTATTTGTTATCTTAAAAGTCCTAAAAGCAGGCCAACGCAAACCATACAATATTTTATAAACATAATTAATAACTTAAGTGAAACAAGTTTTATTAACTTTATCATGCCGACTACATTTATAAATTCCTATTTATGAAAAACATTTAAAAAAGTTTTAAAATTAAATAATAAATGAATAGATGCCATCCTGCAAAGTTAATTACCACAATAGTCGTTACAATTAAAGTTCTATTGTGTTCCCGTATTTCGGGCTTATCAGGTCTGTCAAAAATCGTTGTGAGATTACTTGCAGCTGTCCATACTCCAATCTAAAGAAAAAAGAAAAGTTTGGAACATATGTATGTGAAGTCTAAGTATATTTGTCTATGGGAACAATACATTTTTAGTAGTCAACGACAGAGTTATTCTTGGAAAAAAATAAATGATTTCAAACCAGAAATAATGACACGCACAAAAGGGTCCATCTGAAGCTATACGACAAACCTTTTCTATTGTCAACTTTCCGTTTCTTCGCAGTAAAATCCCTGCTTTACATGCGTATGGTGTAAATGTTTCACAATTAATATTGTTAGTAGAGCTTGTTCTCACTACGGGGACTTTTATTTTTAGAAAGTCCCCGTAGTGGAAACAAGCTCTGCAAAATCGTATTAACTGAGAAACATATACACAATTCGCAGGAGAAGCAGTGATATTACCGCAAAGAAACCGAAAGTGGACATTACGAAAATTGAAGTCATAACGTGGGTCGTATATCTAAAGATGTAAATTTTCGTGGGTGTCATAATTAAGGTATAAGTCCAACAATGACGCAGAACATGAAGACTCAGTCCTCAACTTCACTTAAATAGATGGTATTCACATATTCTCCAAAGTTGGGATTATTAAAAAACAGACCATCATCTATATATCTGTATGTGTATTTTAATGATTTACCGCCAGTTTCTGTAAAAACTCTTGTTCATATGAATGAGGAACCAAATCAGAAAGCAAAGGTGCATTTGAAAACCGAATGTGTTTGAAAGATTATATTGCCAAACACGACAGATATGTTGTCTATCAGAAGCCCGTTTGTAAAAGAATGACAAGTATATGGTTTGTTTTAGAAGTTTTTTCGATTCAGAATAACGAATAGTGGTGTAAAGTGTAGAAAAATCAAGTTTTTATACCTTTTACCAAACATTAAAGTATAAAAAACAAGATGTTTAAGTAGCTATTTAAAATTTTTAAGAATCTATATTTGATTGATGCCAAACGTTGAATAGACTTTTCTAAATAAATCTAAAGGTCTTAAGGCCATCTTTGACAACTGTTTAACAAAATTTGTTAGAATTAAAGATAATGATTTAGATGTACAATTCTATATATACTTAAATTGGATATATTTGTCCTCAGCTAGTTTTATGTTTCTTTCATTCTTTAATTAAACTTTGCACATGGCGGTTGTAGCTAGTAAGAGAGGAAGTGTTTTACCTTCCGGAGCACCCAACCTCAATTCCTCGATGAAATGACTAGAGGGACTTGTATGACTAGAATGGCCAGTTTTCAAAGTGTTTTACTGTTTTTGATTGTGATTTGGATATGGACTTGTATGTTTGTATTTAATTTTATTAGATGGTATAACTAAGAACATGGAATTGAAAATTCATCAATAAATAAGAGGACATTGCAGATTATAATAATTATAGAATAATTAATAGATGACAGTACAAAGGATAATTATTTAATTCATAATATTTAAAAGAAAAGTGATTACCTCTTTCAATGTTCTCTCTTCTAGTGGTTTCGTCTGTCCCATTTGGTACAATGATAATCTATATCCTGTTCTACGACCATTTTCATCTAACCTTATTTGTCCCGTTAACCCTGTGACTTGTATCTGAAAATTACAAATATGAATTTACTTCAAAATTAATTACACATTTTACAATAATAATAACCAACAAAATCAATCTAAGAACTAGCTCTTGTATGCGTAAAATGTATAAATATATATATGTATATTAGAGTCTGTTTAGTACTGGCGCACACTCACGGCGATTTTTTAAGGTGCTTGAAACCGAGTGAGTGCGGCGCAGACAACATTTTACAACAAAAACGAAAACAACAACAACAACAACAACAATAATAATAATAATAATAATAATAATAATAATAATACTAATTATAATAATAATAATAATAATAACAAATAGAGAAATAAATAAATAAACTTTTAACGGGTGTTTTGTAGTTAGATTGGGATTTTTTAAACTTTGGTTGGTTACGATGCTGTTTCATGTCGCATTCCCGACTGGAGCAAACTTCTCTCTCATCAATCTAGGAACATGTTCTTCCATGCGTCAAATGTGAAAATATATATTTGCCTATTCTTAGCACACACCTAAGGCTTCATTAGTTTTACAGCTTATCCAAAAAATATATAAAAAATTAAATTAAAAAAAAGAAAAAAAATTGTAAGTAAACTGTGGTGACCTAATTCATGAATAAACAAGCTACCTACATCGGGTTTACAGCTGATAAAAATATTTATTTTTGACTTCTGATGAGCTAATTCATTACAATGAAAAATTACAATTTATAAAAAAATAATTCATTATTAGACTGTCATGACACAATTCAAGTACATACAAACTTTACAAAATGATGTAACAAACAGAATTTTAGGGACCTGGGTGATTAAGTGGTCAAAATAGATCACAAGATTTCTCATTGCGTTTGAAATTACACCCATCAAATCTTAGTGTGAAAATTATTGTCAGTTCTTTTGTCGAAGGCCCGTTGTGTTCTTCTGGCATTCCAGAATGCTCTGGTATTTCTGAAATGACCATCTCGATATAAGTGAAATGTTATTGGTTTGAGCGTTATACACTGCTAATCCATTCTAGTAGAAGTGAATCTATCAAAGTTTTGAAATTACAAAGTTAATCAAATGTTTTTGATCTCCAAGATTGTATTGAAATCCGATTTTGAATTATCATGCAGTATATATTATAATTATAAGACAACAGTTTTTTAACTTAGGTTTAACACTTAAAAAATCATGAAGTCAAAACCCTCCGTTAAACCTTAAACAGGTGCTAACATATGCATGTTACAAATAAAATCATTTTTACTTTCATGGCTTCAGATTTGTGTTTGAATAAGTCGCAATTTACGAGTCTCGAAAGTACAATGTTTTTTAAAAGTGCTGTTTTGAGTACGGTTCATTCAGCCATTAAATGCAATTTACAAACCATTATATACAATCTGTCCATAAATAAAGACATTTATCACTCTTCAAAGATATGTCCAGGGAAAATTTGATGAGGAATTAGGTTCTTTGGAAACTGTCATCTTCAGATCTTTTACTAATATTCTATAAAATATCAACATTTCAAACCTTTCATTTCCGTGCTGTAGAACGAGGAAAATAGGATAATATGCCTAATCCCTCATTCTGATTTCTCATTAACTTTCATTAAGAGAACTTCTCTACAATCAATTTTATGATTAGCATCATTAGTTATAGATGACAGACGAATTTGTTTTAGATCCAAATTGATATATACGAGGAATCTTGTTTATAACAAATTTATTTATTAAGTATTGTCAATGGAAACATAATTATTAAAGTACATTCAGAACGACATAAAATCCTTTATTCTTTATTCTTTACTCAACACAAACACACTGGTCAATGTCGAATTCTCAGTTTCAAAAGCAAACTAAATAAGTGAAAACTCTAAGATTAGGTAAGCAAAGTAATTAAAACATTACAGTTGAAGCATGCTATTAATAACACAATTATTTGTAATTATTTTAACAAAACAGTTTATTTGTGTATGGTTTGAATTTAATTTGATTTGATTTAAGGGATTTATAAGAACCCCGATCTCAAACAGACGAATCGGGCACTTTAGCAACTGAATAACAGTATATTAAAGATCTTTGTGTTATTTTTACCTATATATCATACCACTATTAACGTAACCAGGCACGTGAATTAACAGTGTGAAAAATTCAAATGTACTTATATTTTAAAATAGTACACTGATAAATATTCAAATATAAAAATCAAGATTCTTTTTTTTGTTTTGTTACTTTCAAAAATATATCACTTTTCGTAGCTGAAATTTAAAACAATTACTTAATTTGGAAGTAGAATGTTTCATAATTTTATTGAATATTCATATTAAAGTTTAAACCAAATTAAGAAGTATGACTGTAAACTGTAAGTTAAAACGTTTATGTCTACATTTCAAATTTCTGCAATCCAATCTAATTGCCTTTACGTGGGTCTGATAGAGCCAAGTAACAGAAATATCCACTGAAGTGTCTAATTGAAACATAAATTGTTGGTTTTCTAGTAATTGAAGTATTGGCTTCTCACAGGAGTCATATTCTTTTATATTAAATAAAGCAATTAAATGACTTTGGCGCCAAAACTACTAAATGATTTTATCATTTTGTAGAAACTTATTTTTGCTTTTGTATCAACACACACAAACACACACACACACACAACGCATGCCTAACTGACACATTGAATAGCTTTTTGGCCAACAGAACCCAGAATCAATATCCTATAAAAATATCTCTTTAATTGTGAGATGTAACATGTGCACATTTCAGAGTATCATCCCTTATCAGTGACGCTAACGGCCGAAAAACTTAATAGACATACAAAAAAACCATTAATCTAACAGTTGAAAATTAATGAACCCAAAGTGGTCAAGTACACAGCCAATAAAAAAACAAACAAAAACAAACCCGGTTTGCGGGTACATACAAAGATATAACTCGGGCAGATTTCATGGTTTTTATATGCTCTTACCTTTTTCAGTGCATTTAGTATCAACGGACCTTTATAAAATGGTTCTAAGGGATCTGAGCTGCAGTCTATTCCACAAGTTTTGTTTGTGTTACAAAAAACACCACGTCTTCTGCGGAAATGTAAATCAATGAAGGTAGCGTTCTTCCACATTTTATCTAACGCTGTTGTTAGTAAAGCTATGCCATCTGCAGCCAATGCGGCTTGTACCTGTGTTTTAATGTAAACGTTGTCTTGAACATAATTAATATAATATAAATAAACACAAGACTTCGGGACTTACATTGCTCAACTTGCAATTTTAGCATTTTAATTTTGACATCCATACAATAAAATCTTTACTACAAGACACAATTTTAAAAATGAACCAAGGATATTTTCAATATAAATTACCTCCATTTGGACCAATGTTATAAGATGGAAGACTTTCAAAAAGACAGTCAAACTTTTATCAACCAAGCATACTGAGAAAACCAGACCTTCATTTATGTTAAGTTAAACATCTTTGTTTTATACGGACGTGCTACACATTTTTTAATTGTTTAATTTAAAATTTGGGTCAATTAGGACTAGTGAATCGAAACAAAACTAAATTTCCATAATCGGTCAAATTTGATAATGAAACGTCAGAAAACCTGTTCATGATGTTAAAAGCCTTTAAAATTGACAGTATATCAATCTTTTTCTATTTCATTTATAGTTGTGGTGACATTTAAAGATATAAAAGGTCATGCTATATACAATTTTAAATCTGCATTAGTAAAAGATATTTCCCTCTTGTTCTTTTTGGCAAAAAGGCTTGAGAAGGAAACAGTTTAAAAAAAATTGCTCAATCTTTAAATATATAACACAAATACCAGTTAAATTTGGATGTGCAAAATCTGCACATTTCGGAAATTCATTCCTCATCAGTGACACTAAGACCGAAAAGTTTGATAGATAAAAACATAAGCCAAACAGTTCAAAAATAATGAATCTAAAGTTCCAAAATTGTGTAAATCCAAATCCAGCTAAGGAATGCTAACTAGATCTAATTATTTTTCGTCAAATACAAATATATGTTTTATCAACTGGCGATGTTACCATTGGAAACAAAAATGTTTTTTATGCAAGTTCGCTAGCTTTTTATCATTTTTACACTTATTTAAAGTACCTACCGTTAATTCGGGAGCACGTCTGCCGTTTATTTCTACGATCCACTTTTGATAAAACTTTGTGAAATATTCATCATTTGTGTTTAACAACTGGAACCCACTAATTGTGGATCCACCATGACGAAATATGCTTAAATTATAACCTACAATATCCTGCAAAAGATGTGTAACGGAAATAGGAAATGTTTATTAAATTGATGTTTATTAAAATAATTGTAATACTATTAATTATACAGTTTTCATTAATGATATGAGTGAAACTTTAAAGTTTCAAATGCGCACCTTTCCAATCACAATCTAGATTCGAGTCTCGCTGTAATAGAAAGGATTCTCAAATCAGTTGTCACCGGGTACTTCGGTTTTATCTCCTATTTCAAAAACTGATCTTTTCAGTAGAAGGGAAAGAAATTTGTCAGCTTCATTAAAGCCAACAACTCATGAACTCCCCAAGAGGTATCCAGTGTAAGTACACTGAGAATTCGGAAATGATATGATGTTTACTCTATGGTTAAATTTACATATTTACAAACAAATGTTAATCCTTTAATGTAAAAATCTGAGTACAATTACATGTTTTTATTATGTATATATAGGCAAGGTATGTATAACTTTCTAAATGTAGACGAAATATATATTATATGTATATGTATGTATTTATAGTGTTATCTTTTCAACTAAAATAAAAAAAAAGCTTACCAATCCTCCTATGATATAATGGTAGCCATATCTATTCATTCCAACATCAATAATCTATAATAAATATACACATTTTATTTTCTATGTCCCTGGTAATTTGGACTGTTAATTTTCTCTTGTGACCTTTTTTATTTTTATTTTATTACTAAATTTATTTCGAAAGTAATATTAACAACAAGAAAAGCGTGAAATAAAAACGACGATATTATAATTGACGTATGAATACTGAAATGTTTTCTTTTTTTTAGACTTTTATAAGAATTCAAGTTGGAATTTTATGATGCTTTGAGTTATATGCGGTTGAGATTTCACCATCTGACACACCTATTAGTAAAAAATTCTATCTAAATATTTTCATTTTGCAGTTGGAATTTTTCTATTTTACACAACATTTACTGATATATTTTATCAATTTGTCAGATTGAAGCAGTTTATTGGACATGAATTTGTCAAGAAACTTAAAAAAAACAACTTACACGTAATGCAATTTATATATATATTGCCATGGACGTTAAACGAATGAAAGTGTCATTTTAAATTGTAGTTGGTGATATTAGTAAATAAGTGCAATTATCTTGAGAAGTAACAATATAATACATTCGCTAAGTGTTGTAATTTTTGTAAACCATACCTGCCGAAGCAATAACACCGTATTATTTTTGTGAGAGAGATCCAGTACTATAAGCTTTTCTTCACATCCACCAATCTTGTCTATAGATCTTAAGATGTCATAGGCAAATGACGTATTTGGTATTCTTCTTGCCACTAATGATATTTGGACTTTTAGTGATTCCAGTTCTTCATATAACTGTTCCAGTCTCCATAGCCCTTTGGAAAATAGAGGATGATCCTAAAACCAATAATTTTATCACACTTAATAACAGCAAAATCATCTCGACTGTGAGATGTTTACTTTGTTTTTTTTTATCATGATCAGAATATCGATGTAGTATCAATAATGAAAATGAAACCTATAGAAACATTATACAAAGCCGTGTCCTTTTACAATTAAATTTCACTGGACTGTTGACTGGGCGTACGCTTGTTCATGTTAAATTTACAACTTAGTTGAATCTACGGGAAGTTACTTTTTTGAAAAAGAATGTTGAAAGATGTTAAGGATCAGAACAATCTTACGACCTCTAGTTTGATCGAAGATACTACTCGATATAATCAGATTTTTCCTATAAATTGCATTCTTTAAAATTATTTGAACGTACTTGACCTTGCTAGAATTAATCAATTAAAAATAGGAAAGAAAAAAATAAATAACGCAAAGCTTTCTCAAACATTATTGGGGAAAACAGACGGTTGAAGCACAGAGCGAAAATAAACACTTTATATCATAAAAATCGACAATTTTGAGTTTCTTGTAGAGAAATTAACCAAATGAATTGTGTCATAATTGTATAAAATGAACAATTTTAAAACATATATTTAAAACTCGACTTGTGATCCAAAGGAGAACTAACACCCCCGCCACCCTCTCAGGAAACCGACCGCAGATATATACAGGTACATACATAAATTGAAAGAATAAGAATTAGCGTTTTTCTGTTATTTTGTTTTACCCATTTCCAGACAATAACAAAAATTTCAAGGAACCTTTCGTACTTGACCATAAGCATTGTGTATAAATATGAAGTTAATTTGCAGACTGGGTAAAACTTTAAAACAGAGAAGGGGAATAACTCCAGAATTAAACGGGAGATCTTCAAAAATTGTAAGGAACCTTCCTTTCATGACCATAAGCTTTCTAAATCGATAAGAAATCAACTCACACACTGGTTCTGAAGTTATCGTCCGGAAGTGGGTAAAACTTCAAAACAACAGAAAATAAGAATAACTCTAAAACAATAAATGGGAAATTTTCCAAAATCGAAAGGAACCTTTTTTAACCATTAGCACTGCATATAGATATGAAATCATTGGGTTGAAGATTTGATTTATCATCCTGAAACCAAATCTTTCGGACGGACGGACAGACGGACATTAGGATCACTATATACCCCACTCTTTGAAGCGGGGGTATAAAAAAGATTCACACAGAAACATTAGCATTACTTACCATCATCGCTGTCAAAAAGGAAAAATACTCTTTTCCATCGGAAATAAACTATGAAGTCTGCAATTGGTTTGATATATGATGGATTCATGCATATTGTAAACTGCTTTTTAACGTCTGACTTCCGGTAACAAGAAGGCAAAATAAAAGGCATCTGTAAGGTTTGAGCGTACGACTCAATGAGGTCAAATGTTCGAGCATTTGCTAATCCAAATATTGTGAACGGCATCTGCTCGGTCTGATGACATACTAAAAAAATAATAAAACAAACCATCAACTACATATTCGGTTCTTGTGCTCTGAAAAATGCAATTAATTGAATTATTTTTATTTATATTGATTATTATTATTATTATTAATATTATTATTATTATTTTGCATATACTACATAATTTGCATATACTACATAATTTCGCGCTACATTTATAATTAACAAGTCATTGTTCTTGTAAAATGTTTTACAAAATGTAGATGTAACAATTATTAATAGGCAATGTTTCCATAATCAAACACGTAATGCACGAGACGATTATGTTCTGTTCACAACACGTCTCTAAAGATAGTTCTAACTATGACGCTTCATATTGATGTTTGTTAATGTTATGCTCTAAACGAACTTAAGTATACAAATAACAAATGACAAACAACAAACAGACGGGACGGAATAACGGTCGTATATGACGAATCTTGATCGAATTCTAGATCATTTACGGTGTCATTAGAGATGTTCATCTTGAGCAAAATATCGTCAACCTCAAAAATGTTAAACATATTCATTTAAAAACCTTAAGTCAATATTATCATTAAGATTATAATAAAATTGTTTCAGTATCAATGTTTTTCTTGGCTACAAAAAATGTTTTGCTCTATTTAGTCTTATTTAGTCAAAGGTTGAAGTCACACTTTCATTCTTAATCAACATTAAATTGGTATATACCGACCTGTGTGAATGGAAGGAAAACGACACGTGGTTTTTAGTTCTTATTGTCTTTTGAAAAAATGATTCAAATTGGATTTTGATCAATTTTACACCTGTTGATTTTTTTTTACTATTTCTTAAAAAATTGCAAATTTGACTTTTACAATTAAGTTTACTCTGTTGTATCTGTATTTCATCTTCAATGTCTTATTAAAGTCAGAATATACATTTAGGTTCTCATTGTTCATATTTTTGTAAATAAGTCATAAACACTCGCACAACTTACGTATTCACGTTATTGTTCTTAGATTATTACCTAAAGACCTTCCTCGGTGGCAAATTTCCGAGAAACTGTTAATGTGACATTAAAAGCTTTTACAGACAACATTTTCTGACGTATAAACCTATGTATGTAACGAAATTTTATACACGTTAATTGTTGCACAGTAGCAAATTAAATTGGAATAAAACGTTATAAAGAAGAAATGATAATAAACAACAACAGAGCCATATGAACTAAAGTCATATAGTTATAAAACAAACACACTAGTCCTTGGCCAGATCACTATTCCAAAAACAAAATGAAATCTTTAAAAGCTGGCAAAATTAGTCATACACGTGAACTTCCATCAAGGAAGTGAGGCCGGGTGCTTCTGAAGGGCAAGCACCTCCTGTCTAGCTAGCTACTCTCCTCGTCATGTGCAAGTCAATATTGAGAATGAAAGGAACAAAGAACTATGATAAGTCAAATATACCAAGTATAAGTTTTGAAACAGTTACTACTTATCAACAATAGTGTGATGACGGCCATACAATCTTCGAAGGGCCTTTAATTTGGCCTAGGCTTACAATATTCTTTTGTCAACAATTTAATTGTAAGCAGTTTGCTTCGTTGTAGGGCGATTAATTTATCTTTCTAGAAGGTAAATAAAAAATCTTGTTTAGGTCGGGAATTTATAGTATTTTTAAAATGTTGAACGTAACAATTTTGTTTTAATTCATGTCGAAGTAAAAACATTGCCCTTAAAACATTGTAATATACGGTGCTGCAGTACAGCTCTTATTTCAGTTGAACGGAAACGTGTCTGATTTTACGCATAACCTCTGTGTTACTTTCCTTGTTCATGGAGAATTGACATTTATTTGTGTCAGCGTTTTAAAAATAATTTCTCTTTTTAAAAGAGAGTTTGCTTCGTTTTCTTTGCCACTATTGTTTCCATATAATAGTTTATAATTGAAGTGGTTTCATTTATTAATATTTACAATAGCTAATATTTTGTACTATGTGATCCCTTGTTAGACTCACTAGTTCATATCTTCATGACTTCAGTATAGAACGTGCAGTTATGTGACGTAACAACTAAGGTCGATGTGACGTAACAACTAAGGGCGTAGGAATACACAAAAATTTGTAAACAGATGTCAGGGATTTTCTGATCTTTTTATAAAAACACATGCCAAAGCACGTGTTAATTTTTATACATAAACCTTCCAAAATATCGCGAAAACGCGATGTATTTGAGTTAATTGTGCATATATTGCATTAAAATATGTTATAAACTTGGAACTTTTTTTTGTTTTTTTATGTGGCCCGAAACAAGCACATATACAGGAGTCTGTAAAAAGCTATACGATGTAAGAAGGCTCAAGAAAATATGGTACATCATGATTTTATACATAGTTTATTTATTATTTTACACATGAATATGCCAAGAATTGTAAATATAAGAAATGACTTCGTGTTTGGTAACGTACATGAGGGTATGAACGATAGTGAATCCCGCGCAAATTAAGCATAATCTGCTTCGCAGATTATGCAATTTGCGCGTGCTTCACTATCGTTCATACCCTCATGTACGTTACCAAACACGAAGTCATTTCTTAAATACCTGTTATTGCGTTTTTAAATTAACATAATTGATAAACATGATGTATTCAAAGGCTTATTATATCAAATTGTGTCAGTTATGTTCGTCAAAGGCTGCTTATATTATATTTTGCAAATTGTTTTTAGAACTTGTTTTATAAGTGAGAAGGAATTATAATATAGCTTAATGGAATATATTCTGTAGATGACAATAATTTGTCATTATAACATTTTATCAATACACGTTAATAAAAACATCCATAAAAACATGATGTAATAAAACATTATAACATTTCGATATAGTATTAAACGCCTCAGTCAAATATTTCTTAACTTCTAATAAATTTGCCTTAAATGTAACAGCAGTTTCACTCAAATTTATAGCACACTGAATGTTTATAACGTACTTTAAAAGGTAATATAATGTTTTATTATATAGCAATATATGCTTCACATAAACATTAAACTATAAATCCTGAGGTGTTAGCGTGCAATATATTATTTGATATTTGCACGCAAACTTTGCTCCTGTTCGAGGTAGCCTCAATCTATATTTTTATATGTTGTTCATATTGCATATTTTGTAATGTGTAACTGTCGTCTAAATCATCGCTGAAGAAGACTTGATATTGCACTAGTTCCTATATAAATATTAAAGAACTAGTTCAATATTTGTGTGAGACAAACATGGAATTTTAGATGAACATACACGTGGGAACCAAATATAATCAAAGGCGTAATAAACTGATAACTCGTGCAAATTCGTGCAAATGTCAAGTCAACTCGGGACAATATTTCACAATATTAATTCAATAACGCTATATTACTATACAGAAAGTGCCTTTGATGCACTGTTTTATATGGGTTTGTAAATCTGTACATGAATGATTTCTCTTAATATTAACGAAGACTAGGTAAAACGAGAAGCAAAATTATAATACACAGATGTGAAATAATTATTTATTTTATGTTTGTTTTCCATGTACTGACATTTCCTTATCGTAGGTAAACACGATATTGTACTGGAGGAGAGTGAGTTTATCAGAATGTAGAATATCCAACAATCTTTCTTTTGTAATATAGATCTAATTTTCTTATAAAAAATGTATATCGGTAATAATCCAGCTAGAAAAATCTCCGTATATTGAAATACAAAATTTTTAGATTCGTTTATCAGGTTCCTATACTTATTAAATCTAGTATCTTTTTTCTATTCTGTTAATTTAAAACGTCACTTACTTAATAACAGTATATTTGCCATAATGCCACAAAATTGCCATAGAAAAATCATTCTCTTTTTTTATTTTCAGAAATAAAGTGAAAAAGAAAGACCAGCACTGTAATACCTTAATCGATAGGACATAATATTCTCCTACAGGTAAGAAAGGCAACACATGATTTTCATTGCCATTCTAGATTTAATGTCTCCAATTCTTTTAAGCACGTGATATATTATTGCGACGTTACCAACAATTCAATAACACCAGAGACGACTTAAATCGGGCCGCCTGCGTATAACATCATTTTTTCAGGATAACTCCACCAGGCTGCAGCATTTAAACAAACCATATTCAACTGCAACTTTGACAGATGAAACCATTCCAGGTTTGCAGAGAAAAGTAGAAGAACGTCAGAAATTGTTCCGTAAATCCAAAACGTCACGTTTGTTCAACCTTTAAATGTATTAATTGACATGAAAGACATGATTCGTTTGGTTTTTTTTTCAACATCATTTTGGGTCATTGATGAATCAATGCATTGTTTGTATTAGTGCAGAAAGGTTATGCATTGATTAAGTTTTATGGAATGTAAATTTTAAAAACCTGAAATTAAATTTAAAAAAATTGTTTTATTTCTTTTTTGTAATGTTTATTTACTATTTTCTGCTAGTTTATTTGTGTAATTAGTAAAAAGTAAGTTGGACGAGTTAAAGTGTTACAGAACACTTTTTGAACAAGTCAGAACGATAAATAGGGGTAAATCCATTCATTACTAATTGAGACCAACCAGCCTCGGCAGTGCTTTATTATTTTTCCAGTACTGGAATTTGCTCAACGTTATCATAAACTATACAAAAACTACTGTTAATATGTTTTTGATAAACAATAGCAATACAAATAGGAAATTATATTTTTTTAGGACTCAGGAGCCTCTACAAATCTTTAGGGTCCGCTCGCAATGCATCCGCGTCTACCGAAAAATAGAGCTACAACAATTAGAGGTTATATATGTCCTTCAATAATTCAGCAGTTGTCAGTATTGCTGACAGTGATTTGCTGATCTTTAGCTAACTCTGCCATCTAGGACATATAACTTGTCCTAGGCACAAGACAAATAAACTTGCTTAGTTTGCAAACAGCTAAAACATTTTAATGACATGTTTAACAAGGAAGCAAACTAATTGTTCAAATATGAAATTGATCATTGTTTTTTGTTGTTTTTGCTATCATGAATGGCTTTAAGCAGAAAGCTTTTTTATTTGCATTATCATTGACTTTAATAATTGATTAATTGCAAATCAGGATACTAGGTCAAAGGTCAAGGTAACGGTTACTTTACATAAAAATCGGTTTCCAACCATTTAAAGAACCACCGCTTGTCCGGTTGATTTCAAACTAGTTCAATTTCTTTTTTGTGATGAGACATTACAGAGAATAGCAATTCGGGTCTCTGGATCAAAGGTAAATGTAATAAATAGAAATTCGGTTTTCGTGCATTTAAAGACCCACCGTATGTCCGATTGATCTCAAACTCGGTCAACTAACTTTTTTGTTGACATCGCATAAGGTTAAAAATCAGATCACTAGAACAAAGGCCAAGGTAATAGTTACTAAGACAGAAATACGGTTTCCGTTCATTCGACATACCAAAGGTAGTAAATCAACCTAAATGAAAAATCTGCACTATGAATATGGTTGTGAATATTTTCTTTTAATGTCGTAAAACTGATCATCTCATTGTGCATGTTTTCTGTTAATGTCGTAAAACCGATCTACTGATTACTAGTTTAACACTTTATAACAGTTGTCATCCCAGATCACATGTATACTTCACATTTTGTACAAACAGATAGAGGGTGATTAATAAAATGTGTCATCCCAGGTAATTAAAGAATTAACAATTAATTACCTTGGATGAAACCAGCTACCCCTGATGTTTTAATCATCCGATCATTCAGTTATTTGATTGTATAAAACCTTAGGTTCATTAAGGGAGCAGGTATTTTTAACCCTAGCTAGTACAAGTAATTACCTAAAGCAATGGTTCATGTAAAGTCTTTGTGGTCACTGTAAAATTCCACAAAACCCAGTTACAACTTTGTAGGTTGTTGCAGGTTTTGTTCTCAACATAGTTCTTGTTTTTTTTTTTCAAATTTTAATTTCATTTTATTTTTTCTATTTTTTATTTATTTATTTTTTTTTTTTGGTATTTTTACATTTGCAATTTCTTTTAAAGATTTTAAGGGTGTTATTATTCTTTTTGTTTCTAATAATTTAACTTTTTATTTATTTTCCTAATTGTTGCGTTATCAATGTTATGGTTATCTTCTTTGTAGTACTCTTCACTATTCATTTGTTCCCAAAAATCTTCCCAATTGTAATCAGTATCCATAGTGGCACTATCACCCCCTTTATTGGCTTGTTTTATGATGATAATGATAATAATTTATAATTTCTTAAAGATGGCATATTGCTTAATATCAAAAACAATATGGGCTGTAGTACTACAAATATGGTTTACTGCATCACTTTTTCGGGATGCGGCGAACAGTATTTCGGATAAACGGGTAATATTTAGCCTAAGGGAAAGAGTTGGGATACATATACGGCAGATCCGACATCCAGAAACTCGGCAAATCCCGTTGAGTGAACATTTGGACATTTGAAAAAAAAAACTTTAGATAAAGCCTTTTTATAAATGTTTAAATGATAATGAGAGGTTTGGAATTGAAAAAGTAAAATATTTCACTGATCTTTTTAAGGCTAAGTTCTATGGGCGGTAAATAATCTCCCTTTTAATTAGACACAAAATATCTACCTTAGGTTAAAGGCATGGCGTCATAATCAATCAACTGTAAACAACTAAAGTCATAGCTTAAAAAAGTCCCAAAAGGAACGAAAACGTAAACTACAACTCAATCTTAGGATGTTTATTGTCTTTATGAATATTACCAAGTGTAAGACATTGATCTTAACTTTTCACACACACACACACACACACACACACACACACACACACACAGATATATATATATATATATATATATATATATATATATATATATATATATATATATATATATATAATCCATTATTTTATTGTTTTTGATCTATATAAGTTGCGTTTACAGGTTTCCACAGACCTGTTCTACAGATCATCTTCAGCTTGGGAATTGACATTATCATAACTCTATTCCTTAATTGAATTTGACTGATACGAAATGACCTTAAAAGAAACCTCGGTCAAACTTGATATATAAATCATAATCATACTTGAGATAACGCTCTAACACAGACATGTTATGTAACTATCTATATATTCAGAATGATACATTCTCTATCGTATTTCACGGGTCAAGTGTCAAGGGGAATTTACAACGATTTTACATTCAATGTTTATTATAAGTATACAGTCCACTACAGTTTTGGTCTAATGTTAAAAATAAAAATAAATCACTTAATGTTTCTCTCACTTAACAAGAGAACTTAGAAATTGTTTAAGCATCTATAAATGTTTTTGACCAACGGAGAAAAACAATACAGTTCTTAAATGATTTAAATCTTTAAAAAAATAAGAAAATAAATGAATAGATAATTTCTAATAATTCATTGAAGGATTGGTTTTAAATATTCGCCAATAATTAAAATAATTATTAAGCACTATAAATAAAAACATATGCTGATATGGATATTAAAACGACGCAGAATATGAATACTTATAACACAAGAAATTATATTTTTGAGGAAAATTCTCGCAGATGCAAATGGTCTTGTTATGTTGAACCCTCATGTCGTCAATTATTTTTACTTTGGACAGAATTTTTATGGCAATCGTGGATGTGCATAGTAATTTAACGTAACAATTAAGACTAGGTTGTAAAGGATACCAATCTTTGTGTTCAGCTTAGTATATTTTCTATGACAATAAACCAGAATTCATAATCAAAAAAGTGACTCTAAAAGAGCAAACTGAAATATCTGTCTAAATCTATCTTATATTTAATATACATTTTATTCAATACAAAGATATAACATTGCATGGTTTTAGGTAAATGGAGTCTAATGTGATGATAGGCTTATTGCGTATCTTGGAAACTTAAAATTGGTTTTAATAGTTAATTTGTGAACAAATCGGAAAACGTTATAAATTAAAACGGGCAAATAATTACGTGTAATCATAATTGTTTTTATTATATTGAAAACAAAACTTTTTACTGTCAATAACAATCCTCCTATTTTGTTCGAATTTTGCCTTTATCAAAAAAGAGACTTCTTTTTACTTATTACATAGCAGAACACGTCACCCATTGGAACATCGATTTTTGAGTTTTTGTTTTATTTTTGCATTAGTTTTACCTGAAAAATAGACATGACAATAAACAAAGCCATGTTTATAAAGTAAATAGTTATTCTATATAACTATATAATAAAACATGTTAATGCAAACATAAAATTTTTAATACTTCTATCAAATATCTCGTTGCAGCTAATACACTTGTCTAAAAAGTAACGAATAAACTTTGATTGATTTCGTATCAACAGAGTACAACATTGATTAGAAGAAAAAAAGATACTTATTGCCTGATACGTTGTTTAATGTTGGTTTTTAGAATTGCTGTTAAATGATAGTAAAAGGCTGTTTTTCTTGAATGATATATCATCAAGAATCACGCATCTTTTGCATAACAAGTAACACTTTGAAAGCAAAATGACTTGATTCAATATATGTTTAAACCTTTTTGTTACTGCTTGCGTTTTTTCTGATATTTCGTGTAAAAATTATATGATGAACTGGAAGTGGAGTGTAAGCTGTTTTCAGAACCACCATTTTTTAAATTATGGTGTATTATTTAAGAGGTTTCATTTACAAGTACCTGTTGATGTTTTAGAAAAATTGAAAATAAATGTTAACATAGTTGTTTTCTTTAAAAATTACAATCATAATAGCTTGCAAAATGTTATCTTTAAAAAAAACTGGTTCTGTTATATAATGTAAATTGATTAAAAACACTTTTGTACAGGGATGAAAATTTGAATGATGGCTAGATTATACTTTATAAATGACAATAATCTGTACAGTTAATGTTTTAAAAATACACATAATATTTTGATTAAATATTTAATGCTGAAGTCTAATATTTTCTATTATCTAATAGAATTTCCTCAACAGTTATAATGTTTCGCTTGAAATAATAAAATTCAAAAAGATTATAACGTACCTAACACGCTAATTTAATTTTTTAATATTTATACACATGCACACACAAGAAAAAAAAACACTTGAATCATTTGTTTTTCGGGGAATACAAAATTAAATTTGTATCAATAATGTGAAATATTTTATTAAAAAGTTTTAAAAACAATCCTAAATGTAGAATATTTTGAGGCCAAGTTTCTATCCACGTGAGCTTGAAATAAAATATTCGAGTGATTCTTTATGTTCCCGCTTCATATTTGGACATGCACCCCAATTATGACCCCCACAAAAGGCAACTTTTGTGAAGTAATGTCTTCAATGTTTTCTGTTGTCAGCTTTACATTATTTCAAGTAATATTTGTACTTCTCCTGTGTATGGTTGTTTTGTTTAATAGTTAATGCAGTATGGTTGAACTTGATCCTACTACTAATCTTCAAGCTGTTTTCAAATAAATTGTTGACTCAGGGGTGCTACCGACCTGGGCTGATAAGGTTCGTTGGATGGTATTATGGTCGTCATCACAGTCTTGCTAACGATGTGGGGTTCCTAGATCTTTTAAAATATGTATTTGCAATGTTTTGTTTTGGTGAGTTTTTTATTCAGTAGACGATGTTAAAATTTCAAAGAAACCTAAGGACACTAACTGGCAAGCGATCGTAATCTTAATACTAATAAAAGGTAAACTTCCTTGTGAATAAAAAATGAATAAATAAATAAATTATTAAATAAAAAAAATTGTTAATTGAAACATTAATATATTGTCGTCAATTATTAATTGATCAATTAAAAAAAGATAAGAAAAATTTAAAAACAAAAACTAAAATTGTTTTGAGAATTATAACTCTTTGCAAACAATTTAAAGAAAAAAAATGGCGAAATTCTAAATATATAACACGTTTGATAGTTTTTTCTAACAACGTTGATTATTCAGTGTTGTAATGAATCATAACAGTATTCGATCTTACTTGCGTGAAATTGTTTACACAATAAACAAAATTCTATATTTTAATTTCAAGAAAGCTTGGCTGCATATTGATAAAGAAAAACTTGTGATATGCTAAATTTAACAAGGAAATGTGATGAAAGAGATTTTGTTGTTAAATTAAGTGTCAACAAAAATGTATTAACCACAGAGAACGATGTCTTATTCTTTACAAACTCGCCAAAAATGTTCTTTGTTTGAAGTCAAAGAAGGAGATAGGCCCAGAACTATTTGAATTTAAGCCAGATTCATTGATTTTTCATTTGTTTGTTATCTTTGGTATTATTTAGTGGTCAATAAGGAAACGTTAATGATTTGTTACAGTTGATAAAACAAAGTGTAATCGACGATAAAAAACTCGATTTTCAGTCTCTTATTTATTATTGCAAAACTAAGGAAAAAATCTTGGAAAACTTCCATTTTTTCTGGAACCTTTTCTTATCGATAACTTATTCTTTCTGTAAAAAATAAAAACTTAAATAAATTTTTCCAATTAATTTTTTATTTAAAAACATGTAAGAAATAATGTCTTCTGAGACATGAAACAATCCTTAAGATGTTAAATACAATAATGATTCATGAATTGAAGCTTAATAATAACACTACACTCCTATAAATTTTGCATCTAGAAATATGCTTTGCAAAACAAAAAATAATAAGTAAAAAATAATAAATAAAATAAAAAAGGAAGGCAACATACAGTCTGGCTACTGATTACTAAAATCCTGGATAAACAAGAATATTGGATAGAAGGACAAAGGAAGCAAAGTTGTGTAGTTGTAAAAGTTGGAAAATGTTTTAGTTTTTGATTCATGAATTTTCATATGTTTCGATTTTTTTCATCTAAAAAACTTCTTCGGTTAGATGAGTGTTACTAATGAGATATAAAAGTATCAATTTCAAAAATGTATACATATGGTAAATCAGACCTCAACAGGTATTTTTGTTAGATAATTATAAACATCTACTTTTTTCCCGAAATGACGAATAAAAATATAAATAAATAATAAAATTTTAAATACAAAAATGTTTATTGCACTTAACGTGATTGATTATTGAGGTTTTCCTTGTACAGACACGATCTTTTAAGTGTTATGAATCTGCCATTTGATTTAAATGATGTTGTACGCCATGTTAACCCATTAGATCAGTCCCCGAAGTGAATATTCTTCAATCAGTAATTTATTAATGCTGTATATTTATTAAGGTGCCAATATTATACAATCAGCTTGTGTCCAGATTATTAATCAAAATCAATGTATGATTAATGGTAACCTGACAAGTATTAAGATCGTATTTACCGCCCTAAAGCATATCAGAATCTACTTCGCTTCAATGTTTTTTTTCTGATTTTCATTAAAATAATTTTCCAACTATGACATTTCATTTATCATCCGGATTAATTTATAATTCATATTCAGAGTTGAAGCTTTCATTCTAAATGACAACAATGATGTAACAGTAACAGTAGTGTGATAAAATTCTTAATAGGAACCTTAACTGGCTAATGGTGATCAATGTTTAATGTTAATTAGGAAGTATATATATATATTTAATATATATTTAACAAAATACCTGTTTAATTTTGAAGTGCCACATTTCAGAAATTCATTCTTAATCAGTGACACTAGGGGCCGAAAATGTTGATAGATAAAAAAGATAATAAAAACATTTGAAAATTTTATGAATCCAGTTCCAAAAATAAATGAATCCATATCCGGCTAAGGAATGCTTTGCCTGAGGGAACAAACCTTAGTTTAAAAAAAATTTTAACAATAAAAGTGTTTCTCCAAGTGCAAATTTGATTAAAATGTTTTATGCTGTGTCTAAAATATGCTTAAATTGATCACAGAATGAGTTGTTAAGTTTACAAATTGAAAACTAATATAACGTTACAACATTGTATTGTAGGTGCTGTTTGATTTAGACTTAAATATCCCAAGAATCTTCCGTCAAAAATACCGGATTGTACATTCAGACTAATTGATGATGAATAAACATAGAACTTTTTATTTTGTTTGCAAAACACTGCTGGGGCTTTTTATTGTTTCATTTTGAAGATATTCAATATTTTTTGTTGCTAATACCATGTTTACCTTAGATTTTACGACAATCAGGTCAATACAAGACTTGGTAGTGTAAGAATAATTAAAATTTGTGATCATAGTCAGAAAAAAAATCATCATAAATGAAGGAATAATATTATTGTTTTAGGATCACTTCGTAATTTTTTATTTCGGGGCAAAAATGTGATGTTTTTTGTTGCAACAAAAGCTTAAATTACTAACCATATTCTAGCGGGATATTTTAAAAATATAGAAACTGCTTTTGATACCATGTCAATTAGAGAGGTTTATGAAATACCTCCAAGTGTCTAGACTTCCCAATTCTTGCTATTTAAACGATATAATGCATGTTCAAACCAAGAAGCATCTTTTCCTTAAAAAATCATAATATGTATATGCCTAAACAGAATAGTTACATTTAATGTGATTCTCAGAAACTTTTGAAGGTACTGGAACTCAACGAATAATGGAAAATTAATATGTTCCTCTTAGGGCATTGATAAACATATTTTTTAAATAAGAGAAAAAATACCATAAAAATTCAGTATAACTGATTCTTTATTTAAATAGCTTACAGGAAACTGAACCATGATAACAAAGGTCAGTTGATGCCGCCACAATGCAAATAATCGCTTAAGAAGACTTATGGTTGATAAGATATAAGATTTAGGGTATATTTTGCTGAATGTTTTTAAATTGAAGTTATTAAAAATTTGGATGCTAAAGGTATCCATAAATTGGGACAATAGAAACACCAATGTGTAAAGTTACTTGAAACAAAAAAAAAAAAAAAAATAAATAAATAAAAATAATGATAATAAATAATAATAAAAGTTGTCGAAATCTTTCTTTCCGTTTTAGATTAATGAAAGATTTACAAAAAAAAAAAAATAATAATAATAAACAGAAATAGAAACATTGGATATCATGTCACTTGCATTTAAAAAACTGTTTTAATGGCGGTTACAGTATTTTTTTTTCTTGTTTTCGTCTTGTTAAATAATTCATTCTCACATGAATTATGTCTGGAAATGTTACAACGCACTTGTTACCCGCGTTTCACTTATACATTTGATTTAATCTTAAAGAATGTTTTCAATCAGGAAATTGAAATTCTTTTGAAATTCAATAAATAAAATAATAATATTTAATAAAATAAATATGATCACTTATAAGGTTTTTTTTTTTTAAAAAAAAAAAAAAAAAAAAAAAAAAAAAAAAAAAAACAAACAAGTGTAAGTATAAACTTTGTAAACATCGCTAGTAAAACTGTAGGTTTAATGTTGTCGCGTTCGACATGTGAAAGAACAGACATTTTTCAAATTTATTAGACATCGCATAAAAAACATTATGTTACAAGTCTGACTTAACAAGGTCATAATTGCAAGTTAAGAGTTTGAATTAACATATATTTTGCTCGAATAATTTGATGTGTTCTTGGTACTTCCGACAATACTGAAACGAAATAGAGCAATAAATATCATTTTAAGCCATTGCATATAAACATAACTTAATAAATTAGTGTTGGTTATTTATCGGAACAAATATCACACAGGTTTATTTAATCATTGCAAACTGCATTTTCAATTTTTCGTTTATTTACATTTTTGTTTTTACGGATCAAATTTTGAAGCGTGTTAGATGGTTACGCATATGAAAATAAATACACACTTGCTTATTCACAATAACTTAGATTAGTCGAACAGAATCAATATATAATAATTATACTCGAAATGACGGTGTTACCCAGACATGTTATATAACTAAATGTATATTCAGAATGATATATTCTTTATCGCATTTCACAGGTTAAGTGCTGAAACAAATACAAAAATTACGTGTTTACACATTGATACATTTTTGCTGCGTAAACTATCAGTATAAAACATTTATCTGACTTTTTCGATAGAAAAGCTTATATATATATATATATATATATATATATATATATATATATATATATATATATATATATATATATATATATGTGTGTGTGTGTGTGTCTGTTTTGCTTACACGCTTACAAATGCGTCTAAATGTGTTGCCATTGGTAAGCAATTGTGTTTTACTTAACTATTATATTTTTTTTTTGCATTTTCTCATTTACCTGAAAGCTTATATAATTGTAAATTTCTAAATAAGTGATTAGTGCAAGTTATAATGCGAGTACAAAAGTTAAGTCCTGGCTCACATCGTGATTCCAGGTATATAGCGTTTAACAGACAATGTGAAAAAAAAATAAAATCATTTTACTTAAACTTCAAGTGTCAACGCAAATACGCTTCAGTATTTCTTTAACAGGATTTCATAAAATAAACAATGAAATATGCCTAAAACACCTAAAAAGTAAAATATTTTAAAACAGTCCATTTGTACCAAGCATAAAAAATTTACCATGATTATTGAAAAATTAGGCATAATAAAAACCAAAAAATCAACATATAATTGTCAATAAGATTTTTAAAAAATTTATTTATGTTTGTATTTTAAAAGACAAATGACAAGACGTTGAAATTAAATGTGAGAAAAAAACTTTTGACCTGTCATTTTTATGGTAATCTGGCTTTGAACAACTGATTGCTGAAATTTATCCAATTATCGCCTTCGGCGAAGATGATTTTTAGACGTTCTTGTGACAGTAAATTTCTTGACTTAGTTGTAAAACAGATAATAGCGTCAAAGATCTCAAAATCACAACTGACTTTGTCAGGTTAACTAAAACTATGATTTCTGTTTAGTTAATGTATGAACAAACACTCATTTTAAAGATTGATATTAACTATCAATCGTATTTATCATCAAATATATAAATAAATAGAAATATTTTAATCAGAGAGATATATTTTGCTTACTTGATTCACTAAAGGCGTAGTTGTTACTTATATTAGTCATGCTAATGATGGGGTCAATTTTGACGATTGATTTGCTATTATTGGTTATCATAACGGCGTAGTCCACCCCTCTTCTGATACTGACATAATCTGGCGCCTTGAGGTCAAATAAAATACCTACAATATATGATGGAATTTTTATAAGAATTGCATATATATAAAAGAGAACAAAGTTTGTAATTTATCAGTCTAGAAAAAAGAATGAAAAATAAATACAAATGCAGGATTCTATATCATTATTCACTATCCTTATTTTCTATCTGCAGACTGTAACTTGATAGGAAACTTCTGATAGATTGTGATTAATGACAAACGAGAAGAAAGCATTTGAATATTTATAAAAAACGATTTTCTATTTATCTTCGCTTTGATCGATTTTAATTTTTATGGTCAGATGCATGATTTAATATATTTATGTGTTCAAAAGTTCATGAAAGTTGTATATAATAAAACCTGACGAACCAGTTACAAAATAGTGTAAAACAACAGCGTTAACCTTATCTGATATTTGGTTTTTTTTTTAATATTTACAAATAAAGCCCTTACGTGTGTCCTCTGTAAAAATATAAAAATGTAGAAAAAGAAAAAAATTTCTTAGTTATTCTTATTTTTACTTGCGAACCATAACCACCATCGCCAATGTTTCTATTTTTGCATACCGTTTCTTAATTATGCAATTGATCTACACAAACACACTTAAAAAATCAATAAACCCTACACTTTTTTTCATCGGTTGATAATGAATAAGATTTCATATACTGTTCCAGTATGTCGTGACTCTTACAGGGTGCTTGCCTTTCATTTACAATAAGCTAGTTAATCTGTCGATAGTAAAAACTGAAAAAATATCTCTCGGATAATAAAAAAGGCCAGCTAAAGCAGATAATTAAGAGGAAGACTTAAGGCACAGACAAAGCAATACTGTTCTAGGGATAGTTTTGAGACATACTGTTCTTTCAAGCACTAAAAATCTTTGGGATTTTATATAATCACCGATCAAAAATGAGATAAAAGCCATACTTAACACAAAATATCTTATCATCATTTGCATGACAGAACATGTTATTATAAGTATTTAAGAAGAAACCAACTTTACGAACTAATGGAAGATATAAATGCATTGATCGTCTCCATTTGAAAACGGACCTGGGTAAAGTTCAATTACTGTCTAAGTTGGACCAAGATAGTCGTGCAACTTTTCCAATTATTCCTTTTATTGGTTTTTTGTCCAGAATAGCCGTTTCAAAATAGAACCCAATTTGTTAAATGGAAATAATTTATTGAACGTCAAGAATGGTTCGTTACTTTAAGAGATATAACATAACAATATTTTTTTGTTTCTGTTCAAAATGACCAGTCTAGGAAAGTCTACAGGGATCAATAAAAAGTGTTTGGTCAATAAACCCTACACAATTACTAATATGTTACAAAACACTACAGTTTATTAGTCTTTAATTGGAAAATTGTTTTTATTTATGGACAGATAAATGGAAATATTTTTGTTTCATTATTATTTTTGGTAAAGATTATAATGACGTTATTGATACCAATGATTCATCAAGAACATCTGACGTCAAAGAAATGATCTAAAATGACTTAAGAAAATAAAAAATCAAACTATGGACTCTACAAGCCTATTTTACTATGACTTAGCACTCTTCTATAATACTGTCCTATAATCATGATATTTAACGTGAGTAGCAATACTCCTGTTGCATTGATAATTAACATGGTTGTTTCTTTTACATGAAACTGATTAAACATTCTTATAACAAACAGAATTGACTTTTGTCAAAATTCGATCACAATGTTTCTATATTAATCAATTACTCTCTCTCTCTCTCTCTCTCTCTCTCTCTCTCTCTCTCTCTCTCTCTCTCCCTTCAAACTCTTTTTCCTTCTCATCGAAAATTATTATGTTACTCGCACACATCTGTTATTATGTCTTTCTCTAACATGTTCAATTTCTTTCATTTTTTTTTTACTTAGTATACATCGTATATACATACAAGTTCTTTTTAACCTTTGGACTGTACACGCAGTTCAAATTTGATGTTTGCAAATCAAGTTCACATGCACGTCAACTTTTAGATTTGCATCATGCATTAGTTGTCTTAATTGAATTTAAGCCAATCCGAGATTAATAATTTAAACAATTTTAAGAAAGCTAAAATTCGATACTGTTTATGTCTTGAAAATAATAATATTAACCATGTTTTTGTTACTCCTGTTACACTTTTTAGTATATATATCTAGTGGCTAGTACCGACTGCATTTGATTTAATGTATCTTTATGATACTTATAAGATTTTTGATCAAAATCTTTATTGGCAATCATGTTTTATTAAGTTACATTTGCTTTTGTTTTATTTTTACGTAATGGAAAAATAAAGGTTGTATAATTGAAATTTAATACAAGCACCATTGCTAGGGACAGACAATTTATTGTAAAATGTCACATTAATAATATTTTAAATAAACCTTTGTTTTATTATACACAATGGGTTTATTCAATAAATATGAAACTAAATATCCGTTGTGAATCAAATCCATCATGCACAATGTATAATGCATGTTTCATTGTTCTGGAGAAATAAACTTGTTAATGGTAAAATATAAACATTATATAATACATTACATTTAGGGAATAAATATTCTTTTGATAATTCTTAATTATGATCTTTATATAAAGTATCTCATGGTTGTTTCTTCCTGCAACTCCTTGTAATTACATCACGCATTACTTTCCAAATGATATAATGATACTATATCACAGTTGGTTAATGGTAAAAAAATGACTACAACAAAAACTTTAAGTATTTTCAAATTGAATAAAAAAGTATTTACCACTACCAATTATTAAAAAACTAACAAGTTTTTCTGTTAGAAATATGCATTGCATCCTCTTAAATGGCAAACGTTATCCATATAAAGATTTTAAAATTATGATTTACAAAGCAAACTGCTTACAATTAAATTGTTGACTCCAGCATATTGCAAGCTGAGGCTAATCAAGTCCCTTTTATGGCCGTCTTTACAATATTGTTGATAAGCATGGAGACACTGCATCCAAACTTATACTGGATATATTTGATTTACCATAGTTCCTAGCTCCTTTCTTTTTCAAAATCGACTTGCATGTCCTTACACTTCCGTAGCAGCCGGCCTCTCTTCCTTTATTGAAGTTCACGTGTATAGCTAAATTTGCCGGTTTTCAACGTTTTTACTTTGTATTTTGGAATTGTGATTTTGACACGGACTGGTATGTTTGTGTTTTATTTTTATTACATCAAACACTGTCCCCTAAGCTATAATATATTTGCAACCTTCGTTTGCGAAGTTTGCTTGGCGAACTTATTTTAGCATATAAACAATACAAACAATTATTCATAATGAATAAACCATTACTGTATTCAAAGATCAATCAGTTATCAGTTAAAAGGATACAAAAATACCACTAATTGATTTTAAATGTCTTAAATAAATATTTAGATTTATCACATTTTCTAATTAATTTATTTCGTAATATTATTAACCGCAAAACGTTAATTTTTAGAGAAATTTTGTTTGTTTTTAAAAAATACGTTTAAAGGTAAACGTTTGCGATTCTTCATCTAAACAAGTTTGGGTACACTTATCATTCGTGTGTGAAATTTTCTGGTCAAAAACTCAGTTAAATCAGTCACATGTATGTTCCCAAATGCAAAAAGATACTAATTCAGTTGTTCCGTAAATAAATGGCAAAGAGACTATAAATTGCAAATATCAATCTCATTTAATTTTTTTAAATTCACAAAACAATTTGAACTATTGTAGGTTAAACAATAAATAAAACATTATCAATATTTAAAACAATGAAGACATCTCTTCTGAGTTGATTGCTGCCATCGATTTATTTTTTTATAAACCAGTATGTTTGAAATATGTATAAATAAAGACCCCTTTTATCAAATATGATAATCGATCAATAACGAAGACGTGAATGTAATCAAAAGATTATTTCTTTTCTGGCATCTGAGTAATAATTATACCTGTAAATAATATCTACACAAATGTAGTAAACCTTAACACTAATCTCATTAATATCACATGTAATTATAGCCTTGTGTCAAACAACGCTGTCTAAAGGGTTTGTACAGGTTTACTAGTGGAGAAATTCAGGCCCTTCAGATATAAACACTTCATAAAAAGAGAGAGAGAGAGAGAGAGAGAGAGAGAGAGAGAGAGAGATGTCAAAAGGTTTCCGAAATAAATCTTTTATTTAATTGAAAAATTAAGTCAAATTATCAATAAGCATTGATGTTAAAATGTTAATGATATTTATGCATATATAATCCGTGTTCTGGGATAATTAAAAAAATGGCAATGTGAAAATCTGGGCTTATGTTAAGTTTCTCGTTACAATTGCAACTTTTTTTACGTATTATCCTGTAGCATTTCAGATAAAAATTGTGAAACTATGAACAATACCTCGAGTTTTAGTTTGGTATAAAAAATAACAAAATATGCTATCTACGATTTTTTCAGATAATTATTCCCATCTTTGAAACTAAAAGCTTAACTTTTATCAATCGTTTTAATTAATGTTTAACAACATTTATAGGATAATGGTTAAAAATACAATCATTTATTGTCATTCAGGATACTTGGATTTATAAAATCAACATCAATATACAAAAATCTAAATCAATGAGAAAAAAAATAACAACACAAAATTTCAACAATAGTTTTTAGAAATCTACGATATAATTCCTGTTATTATATATACCATTGACATAAATTCAGTTTCATATACATTTCTATAGATAATCCACATTTTCAGTTTTTTCGGAACCTGTTGTTAATATTATATCTTAAAAATTTATGAACACACAGTCTGGTTTCCTTTATTCTCGAAGAATACTTTATCATCATAGATAAAGAAAAAAAATAGGTACTGCAAAAGTTACAAATACAATTTTCTTGTTAAATAATAAAACTAGTAAAAGAATATATATATATACAGTTGACTCTCGTTAATTCGAAATTGAAGGGGTCAGATGAAAAATTTCGATTTATCCGAATTTCGAATTAACTGTTGTTTTGATCACTGACGATCAGAAACGGGAGATAACTCTAAAAGTAAAGCGCTTCTCTATTGACGTCACGTATATGCTGTTACGTATTATAATGCTTACAATTGACACTGAAATTTATAATTAAGATTAAATTAAACATTAAAAATTAAAAACAAATTTAAATTTTCTATGTTAATGTAAAGCACAACAAACTAAAGTTTTTTGCACAATAAAAAAAGCAAATCAGAAACTTCATCGTAAGCTACAAGGTCCAATTTAAATTTGTTAAACACTGACTATCATCGGGCAGGCTCAGTTAAAGTTTTTTTTATTCATAATCATAACTTCTTCATCTGTAATCCTTAGCGTCCGACCTTTGTGATTATTGAAATCATGGCTTGCCATGTCACAGTAGCTGATTGATGTATACCATGTGGCTCGACAGATCAATTAGTTTAAGCGTGGCAATTAGCGTTGGGTGTTTTTGTGGTCAATGACTGTGGAAGTAGCGGACCGCCCACTTTTTAATTTTACACCAATGAAACTTTTCCTTTTACTGACAGACGGTTTACTATGACCTGACCGGAAGAGAAAATAATGAAAATAGCATGGGATACCAACTTTCTTTTTCATGTCTGTTTTGAGTCGGAAATGAAACCGTAACGCTGTAACTATAAACACTTCTTAAACAAGAGATTGATTAATTATTTCAGGTATAAATCAACATTTTTAAGATAAAATATTTTTGTGTACATATAATTTTTTTTTCCTCTTAGTTTCAACTTGTATAAACAAATCCAAACTACGATAAACAAGGAAAGTATATTTCGATTTAAACGTTTGAATTTCATTATATTTTGTTATCTGGACGGAAAATTTACTTCAATTTAAGCAACATTTCGAATTTCGATATTTCGATTTAAACACACAAATTTGCATAGAAATACATAGCGATCTGACGGGACCGTTTATATCATTTCGATTTAAGCGAAATTTAGATTTAACCGATTTCGAATTAACGAGAGTCGACTATATATATATATATATATATATATATATATATATATATATATATATATATATATATATATATATATATATATATATATATCTTTTTATTTAAAATATGTATAAATTGCTGTGAGCAAGCTTTTCCTCGCGAGTAACATGTATCATGTTAAATTTTCCGCGTGGTGTTATAGTTTTTATCATCTCATAGGGACGTAAATGTATATGTGTTCAGATCAATTCTGATGCATTGAGTGGAAAATGATAAGAGATGTTGTTCAATTTCTGTCAAAATATGCATTTAGGATAAAATTCAGAAACGCTGACTTAACACATATATACAACCACAAAAAATATCTTTAATCAAAAGATCATAAAAATAAAATATATTTGGTGTTTGTTAGTTATGTTCCAAGATGCAAATGCTTTTACACAATTTATTGAGCAACTGCTCTCGACAACCACTGCATACCTTTGAGAGCTTTTCTATCCCTTCTAATTTCGAAGACATTGACTTTAATATAAACATCTAACCTACTCAATATAAATACAGAGAAAAATGCAATTTTACAAAAGTCAAAACCATAGTCACAAAAAATCAAATAGAAGTCATGTCCCAAAGGTATTTTGTCCTTTGTGTCAGATTAAAAATGAATGGGTTTTCAATAAAGTAACGCAATACGAATCAAATTTGTGAAGCAATATCATTTTCAGCCATGTACAGTGTTTATTTCACAAACACATTGTATCATCAGTTTGTATCTGAAAAAAACCTCATTAAAACAAATAATCGAGGAATCTGAACCACTTGCAAATGATCTACCAAGTTTCTTTGAAAGTCGTTTGAATATTTGAATATCCAGTGAACGTTTAGCAAACAAGAAACCCAAGAAATATATATGCTTTTAAACCCTAACAGGGAATATAATATGATATGACTTGTCGCATTTGGATACAAACATATCAAAAGTTTTTTTCCCCAATTTAACACAACTGTGCATGTGTCTGTACAATGTATTATATACTGCAGTACCTAACGTTTTTTTTTTTCGCAATGAAGCTTGGTTTCTGGTTTCCTTTTTGAAATCAAGCATCCATATCTGGAAAACTCATTGTTTAACATAAAGTGGTGTTGAATTTAAAATATAATGAAATAATACTCTTTAAGCTAAAAATCTAGTTTTACAGGTTCTATTATCTAAGGAATTTTCAGAAAGCAATTATTTTGATAAAAAGTTAAGGTTGTTGTATATAAATCTGCTTGTCTGTTTATTTGTCTGTGTCTTTTTAAACATTATGTCTTCTCCATAAATTAAACAATTTTGGATGACACATATTACCAACATATACCGATGAGGCGCATATTAAACTCGCCGCTTTGATACAAAGGATAGATTCTTTACTCGCGTAAAACACGGTTACTCGTCGTTTTGAATGTTTCTCTTATCCAATTATCAACAAAAAATAAAAAGAATCGAAGGTTTTCCAAAATATTTGTCTAACGATAAATTTGAAAACTGATTGATGTTTCTTAATTTGGAGAATTAATGCAATGCTTGAGAGCAATTAACTGCAAAGGATATTTCCTTGTATTATAGTAAAATCAATCTTCCATAAATCAAGCTGCAAGAAGCTTTAATTTGAAATAAATAACACATAATGTGAAGTGTGATTAAAGAAGACAATACACTTGTAGTGCTATTATTTTTAACTGATTGTGATTGCATGCATATGACAGGCACTTGAGAAAATACATGGTCCCATAGGATGTATAAAAGTAGCAAATTCAGTATTTGCCCTTTGTGTGCCCTTTATGCCAATTGTAAACAATTATATGATTCAATATAGAACCCGCTATTATTACTTGCAGATACATATTCAAATGGTACACTGTATCCATAAAAGTCACTGGATGAATAATAACTGTTGGCTTGAATTATTGCATAACCATGTATAATCAGGACATTTTGGTAATTAGAATTTTATGATGCGATTTTTAATCTTTTACATGCTGTAACCAAACAGTTGATGCATCAGTTACTTGTCGCAAAAACTTTGAAGATATTTCGCGATTGTTTTACGTGTCGTCGGGTTATAGTAAGTGAATCAATGTGTAAAATATATAAAAATAATAATAATAAAAAAAAAGATAAATAAAATAAATAAAATAAATAAATAGAATAAATAAGTAACTTCTAATCACTGACTGATAGCTGAGCCAAGGGCTTGTCGGAATTTGTAACGACTACTACAGAAGAACTTTGTAAGTTTTGGAAATAGAAAATAGTCGCACGGGGCTAGATCTGGAGAGTGTGGTGGGGTGGCAAGACGGTAAACTTTTTGTTACTTCAATTAGTGCTACACAAGCTCAGATGTTTGTGATAAAGAATTATCACGAACTAGACGAACATGCCTAAATCTTGACGTCAGTTAAGACATAATTTCTTGCGCTTTTTTAGTATTACATTTCGGTATTACCGACCTGTAAATCTCATTGCCCGTTGCCACCAGAAGCTGTACGGCTATACCATCACATGAAAAAAAAAATGCAATAAAGAAATGTCTTTGTGCTTATGCTTAGTTGGGCTTCTACCAATTTTTTTGTTTTTACTGTTTAGAAATAGTGAAACCATGTTTCGTCATCAGTTTCCACCTAAGAAATCTCTCATACGATACCTCATCAGACACATAAACTGTCCCTAATTCAGTTAAAATCTGTATAATCGAATGATCTAATTTTTTGTGAGCTTCTTTACAAGCTCCAATTTCTTCAATATTCTCAACACATTTCCCAACCATTTTTACAACAGTGGACAACGACTGCCTCTTTTGGAATGACTATAATTTTAAAGCTATGTGGAGCTAAAGACAAGTGTTTATAATGATGTTGGAAAGTGTTTGATAGAGCTTTTCAAGCGTATCATCTTCAACAGAATCGTGTAAAGCGTTATTGCGCTGTGTTACAATACACATTACATATCGAACAGCCCTCGAATTGTCAATAGGAAAATTGCTGCGTCATTTGATGCTGTAAGAGTAATCTTTATAAACAGAACTGGGAATCTTTCATACTTAAACATGTTATTAATTAAAACGTGAACTTAATATGCCATATTTAAACAATCTGTCGTTCGAAAAAAGGTCCAGGCACTCGCTACACAAGACACGGTCTAATGCGCAAGATACGAATGTAGTAAACTGAACATAGTAAGTCAGGTTGTGTTAACAAAATTTCACCTTAACATTGTAAAACATTACTGTTTTAATTTCATATTAATCATTTTTTTTTTTTTGTTCTATTGGTATCAATAGAGGCAGACCCTCCGTCCGTCAGTCCGTCAACAATTGCTTCAAACGACTTCTTCTCAGAAACTTCTAGTCAAATTTTGTTTAAACTTGGTCAAAAGCACCTATAGAACATTGTCTTTCAGATTTGTGTGTTTGGTTGTCATGGCTACCAAATGTGGGTCACAATGACCTACATAATTAAAAACCTAAAAAAATCTTCTTCTCCAAACCTACTTCACTGAAATAAAATCTGTTGTGATATTTGGCGTCTACGGCATCTTATATACCAAGTTCGTGAATTTCAATAATTGTTGTGAAAAATTAGGTTACGCGTTTTGGCGTTTATTTTTTTGTATATTGTGAATAGTACTTTTTTTTACAAAAATTACAATAATTAATAAATTTGGGTGAACATCATTTTGTTATGTGAAGAAACATATGTTTAACAATTTTCATGAAATTCTGTAAAATACAAGTCGCTTTTTTTGACCTTTTTCTTTTTCAATTCTAGCAACCCAAGGGTCGAGGGTTCAAATCCCAGTGAGGCCACTTTCTTATATTTTTTTTAATTTTATCTTATTTAATTTCTGAATTCTATGACTTACAATGGTGCATGGAAGAGATGCTATGAATTTTTATTTTTTATTTTTTAGTGAATTATTATTTTGGAAATACATGTGATACTGATATGTAGATTTAGCTAAAATTGTTTTTTTTTTACAAAATCAATGTTATGTGACATTATTTAAATTAATTGAACAATTTCTTTAAAAGTAATCTGTAGTTGAATTTTACAGTTTTTTAAAATATTTTAATTAATGTGTTAAATCTGTAAAGTCTTAAATCCGGATCTGAAAATTGCTCATGTGAGCTTTTGTTATGGGTAGGAACTCTGCCAACCATCAATACATCCATCAAAAAACTTTTTCTCAGACACTACTGGTCACATTTCATTCATATTAGTCAATAGCACCTTTAGACTATTGCCATTCTCATTTGTGTTTCTGGTCGCTTTGGCTTTACCAGAAGTAGGTCACAGTGACCTATATAGCTAAAAACCAAAACAATAAAAATAATGTTATCTGAAACCAGTTCTATTGAGGCAACATGTTATGACTTAACAAGGTATTATCAAGACATACCAGTTACATTTAAACTCAGATGACCAAATTAGGGCCATCTTGGGCCTCTTGTTTTTTTTTTTTTTTTTTTTTTTTTTTTTTTAAATTACCTGTAATATTTTCTTACGGAATATAAAATGGTTAATACGACAATAATATGAACAGGTAAATAATATTTTTATAGGTCTAAACTTATGTTCAATTGTTTCTTATTGTCAATTTTGTTTAATAGTAATGGTTAACTTAATTTTCTTGGTCATGTTTTAAATTAGTTTATTTAATGAAAAATCGATTTCGACTTCCGTCAATTTAAATGTATTTTATGAGAAAGTTTGCGTTTAAAGTATTGCATAGTGTGTGATTAAGAGAGATAACTTACAAAACCTTTTTTCAAGAGATAATATTTATGAACAAAACTTGGTAGCTAGCATTATGTAAAACCACACAAAACACAAGAGACTGAAAATGTTGATGGATAAAAAGGATAAGCCAATTATTAAAAAAAAAAATAATCAATTCAAAGTTCCAAATTTAAATGAATTCAACTCCAGCTAAGTAGTGCTTTTTATGAGAGAACAAACCTTAGTTTTAAATAAGTTTTAGAAATTATGACCGCTGAAATTTTGCTACAGGGCACATTTTCTGATAGCAGAAAATACTGTTTACTGAGTTATGGTACCTCATCTGGGAGTTTTACTTCCCTAAAAATGGTACCCGCTCAGGGGAAATAAATGTTAAACAAAAAATATCTGTTTAAATTTAATGTGCCATATGTGCATGTTTCAGAATTTATTCTTTATCAGTGACACAAGAGACCGAACATTGTGATAGGTAAATAGGAGAAGCCAAACATTTGAAAATCAATAAATCCAAAGTTCCAAAAAGAAAACGAATCCAAGCCCAGATAATGAATGCTTTGCATGAAAGACCAAACCTTACTATAAATAAGTTTTAGAAACTAAGATGGCTGAAAATTTTGCTACGTGGTATATTTACTGACAGCAAAAAACACTGCATGCTGAGTGAAAAATACCTCTGAATAGAATAAATAAATATACATCATTTTTAAAGCATTTATTTTTTTTTTCATTTCAGTACCTATTGCATTGCAAAACCTTTGATGTATAAATATTTTGTTTACTCCTCAGTTTGCCCGAGATTGTCAGATATTTATTTATGAATAAAATGCTTTTAGCATTGATGTTAACACAAAAAGAGCACTTTGAAAGTAATACTAAAAGTAATATTGTGTGGTTTATTGTTTTTTAATTTAAAGCATGTTAATAAAACCATTTTTTTTCCTTTCAACTTAAACGTGACTTATGACAAAGTTTGCGTCTAAAGTATTACTTTGGGTATAGTAAATAGAGATTCTTAATAAATGTCATTAGGCAAATATATTTGTCAAACTGTTTCAACGTTTGTTCCTAAGGAGTCAATTTCTTATAAACAAAACTTGGGTTTCCAGATTATTTAAGATATTTTAAAAACAGCGACGACTCCGACTGCAATATAAAAGAGATTGCTGTCTCTCTGCACAGTATGAAAAAAGGTTGACAACCTCGCTTTAATAGAGACGATCCACTGCGCAATACAAAGTACAAAGACGGAACATAATAGGTCGGTGTTTAATTAAACAAAATTCATTTTTTAGCCGCTACGGAATTACAAAAAAAAAAAAAAAAAAAAAACATTGGTGTATGATTTCTTGTTTGCCAATAATTTTGTCCAAAATTGTCTGTTTTTTCTATGGAAGAATGGTATTTTATATATTTAGTGGAAAATCAATTTTGCTTTCTGTCACCTTGAATGTAATTTACGACGGAGTTTGAGTCTAAAGTATTACACAGAGTCGAGTTAAACGAGATCACTTACAGAATCTAAATAAATGTCATCAGGCAAATTAATCGTCAAAACAGCTCCAACGTTTGTTCTTGAAAATACAATATTTGTCAAAACTGAGTAGTTTGCTTAAAGATATACCAAAAAAAAAAAAAAATAAAATAAAATAAAATAAAAATAATAATTATAAAGTCTTATGTGTAATTTTAAGCAACACATTGTCTCTCTATACATGAAGAATTCGAAAATAAATCCAAGATACATCTTACTGCAACCCAACTTTATACGTGAAAATAGACTAAAAAGAGTTAGATAAGCCGATTCTTTGACCAAATATTCTTTTTAGACGCTGATTTGATGCAAAAAAAATTATGAATTTCTTGTTTGTCAATAATGTTCTTATGAAATTTAAAATGCTAATTGACATTACATATAATACACTGATCTTATATGATTGGTACATAAATAATTGTACCATCATATATAATGTTTTTTTTTACTTTCCAAAATATCTTTTGAATATGATTTTTATTTTTTTATAGTATTTTGAGGGTTCTTAGTTGCTAAGTGTCTAAAGCGCACTTACAGACCAAAGTACATCTCAACGCCTTGTATCAAATCCCAATCTGGCAAATTCTAATGTGAAAAAGTTTAACGATGGGTTCAGTTCTGGGAAGGTTGGAAAAAACAAAAGTGTCCTAAATAGCCACCGGCCTTTTACAATCTAAATGATAAGAGAAAGAATCTTGACATGGGCATTTAAAAATGTTAATTTATTCCAATCAGTTTAGTATTTAGCATTAGCGATAAACTATAAACTTTAAATAACCTGCGAATCACATAAAATCCAATTACGCAACTCTATCTTTTAGACTAAAGTCAGTTATGTAATAAATTTAACACTCAACTTGATTTACCATTTAAAGTTATTTAAAAAAAAACTATCACGATTTAGATTGATAGGTCGGATATTATAGTGTTGGTAACGACAAAATCAAACTTTTAACCACATTCAACTGGAATATTCATGACTAAATATTAACTTTGTTGTCATGTGTATGTCAAATATTACATGATATAGTATAGAGATTACAGGATCCTTTATGCTAAATATCGATTAAATTTTCTCTTTGACTGGTTATTTATATATTTTCTTTTATTTTTTGAAATGAGTAAGAGATGCAGAAGCTATCTTTAAATGCTGCATAGGCTAATTTCCTATGCTGGTTTAGACATCCACTTAGGGAATAAACTGCTCATCATTTATTGATTGCCATAAAAGGGACCCAATTTAAGGCCTGTATTAAAGAATGTTAGCATAGCAAGCTGTATCTGAAATTTACAAATGTGTTTTGTGATTGCTGTGTTCTTGCATGTTAACATTTAATTCTATAAATCACAATGATACACAGTCTCATTCAATACAAACACTAATTAGTTTTGTTTGTTACCATTGGAACAGCTAGTATCTATTAAGTTTTATTTCAAAATCTTAAAGCATTATAAGTGCCAATGTTGTCCCAAAGAGAGAGAGAGAGAGAGAGAGAGAGAGAGAGAGAGAGAGAGAGAGAGAGAGAGAGAGAGAGCTAAACATATTTTGCAAGGTTTACTAATATAGAAAAACAGAAATAACATGAAGACAAGCATACGTAAATATATAATCGGTGGAAAAAAATGACCGTGTTTTAAACTGAAATGAAATACAATGTATATGGTATTTATTTTTATAAAATCGAACTGATTCTATTTTGTTTCATTATTAAAAGCTTCTTTTATCTTATATCTGGAAGGTAATTGTTCATATTTCAAATTTAATTTGTCTCTTTTTTGTTTTATTTTTCTTTTATGAGCACACTGTGTTTGGTTTCAGATGACCTTCGAATATTTGATTTGTCTTCGATTACATTTGTATCTGATACATGTTTGCATAGAAATTTCTTCTTGCTTGGAACACATCAACTTGTATCAATAGCCATCATATAACACTTAACATGTTAATAGCGTAAATTGTTTTCGCGCTGTTTCAAGGATTATGATGGTTTATTGTCAATCAACAACGTTCCCCTCTTTAAACGTATAAATAATACAGTGAATAAAACAAGAGTATGAGATGAGTATAGAAGAACATAAGTATTTGACTATAAGCTGTTGATGGTATTATCAACTCTTAAAAACGTTGAATATTTACCATAAAAATAATTACACTCTCGTGGGTCGTGCTATCGTGATTTGATTCTAAAAGCAATAACACCTAGTCAGTGTATAACTATTTATTTGTACCATTAACATAATTTGGTGAAAGCAGAAAATAATTTGTGCAATTGGACACTTCTTATAAAGCCTAATTAGAAAATAATTACATTATGCAAAAAAGGACAAATCTTTTTAAAGATATTTAATGCTAATGAAAAAAAGATACTGTGCAATTTGTGAAAAACCAAACCAATGATAGAAAACTGACCAACGCAATTTCCTTTCCATAACACTCCGTAAGTGGGAGGTCGAGAGTTCGAACCCCGACCGGGTCTGACCTAAGACTTGAAAGTTGGTAGTGAATGTTCTTTTTGCCAAGCACTCGACATTACGCAATGAAAGTCACTGTTTTTTTCGGATGGGAACTTAAAAGTAATCGAGATCCCGTTTCACGGCAGGCGTGGCTCGATAAAGAACCCTGCTGTATAATGCCATCAGGACAACGCACAGGCAAAATTTCTGCACTTTCGCCTATAGATGGCGACGTCTCGATATAAGTAAAATATTCTTGACTGGGACGTAAAACACCATTACTCAACTCAACTATTTCCATATCAACCATAAGTAAAACAGCTGAAAACGAATGTACTAAATTTTCAGTCATGTGCACGTCTGTTTGATCTAGGCGGGTGTGAGTTTACGAGTTTATTTAAATATTACAAAAAATGCAGTGATATTTTTCACAAACGGTTTTCAAAAAACAAGCATTGAGTGATAAAACTATGATTCTACTGTTGTATGTTTGTTTTTTTGTGCTCTTTAGCCTTTAATTGTTTTGAAATCAAATATACTTTGTGATCATGTTTATGAAATAAATGTTACTCTACCAAATATAACGCTGGTATTTTAGAATCTTGAAAGTTGGCTCATGACATTTAATAGAGGACTTGAGTATATATTACTCTAATAAAGCTTTGAAATGGCGGCAGCATAAAATACAATATATAGTGTTTTTAGTAATCTTACTGAGGATAAATTTTCTTAAAACGTGAATCAATTACAAAGTCTAGATTAAGTAATATTAGTCAGTAGAATTCTCTTTGGTATTAATCCTTCAACATGCCTGTATGCTATTAGCTACACGTGTTTTTTGGACTAAATCACCTTAAAAAACAACGTAGGTTTAAAGTAGCAAAGAACGAAGTCAATTTTATAACTTCAGACAGCATTGTCTTTAATCATTCTCTACAACAACGAAACTAACCACACAGTTGTCGCAACTTTAAAAAAATTGTAAATGGAATATTCGAAATCTTATTTGAATGATTTAATACGTTTAACTCAGTTTAAAAAATGTTTTCCCGACAAAATTGGTGTTGATGTATCATTTCATTATAATAGGGTGCTACAATTAAAACGACATTAAATCGTTGGAATTAAAAAGTAAAAGGTGTCTGTTTTTGTAATAAATAGTTTACTGAAGACTTTGATTCAATGAGCAGAAAACATATTAATATTAAAATGGACTTGGACTCGAATTTGTCTCGCAATGTAAAGACACATGAAAACAAATAATTGAACCTCATTTTAAATGCTTTAATTTAAAATCGTGAATTCCCTTCGCGTGTGGGATTATTTAACCCCCTAAACGAAATAAAGGGGTATATATAAATCTTTTTGTCCGTCTCTCCATTTGTCACAATATTGAACTGTGCTGTTTTAATCAAACATGAAATTCGGAGATCAAATACTAAATTGTCCCTGTAAGCTATGTTAAGGAATAAGGTGTTTGTCTCTCAAGGGATTGCCCTAGATTTTAGTAATTGCAATTAACACTTAACACAGAAGAACACTGGAACACTATATTTTCCGCAAAAAAAAAAATAAATAAATAAATAAATAAATAAAAATAAAATAAAATAAATTATTAAACAAATAAATAAACCATGAGACCGCATTATGCGTTGTATAGATTTGATTTAGATGTATAAAACTGCTAATTTCATATGTCTTATTAATAAGGGATCTCTAAGATGAAAAAATATATACAAAGCTTTGTTCGAACGTAGCTAGCTAAACAGGAGGTGCTTACCTTTCCAGAGCACCGGTCTCATTTCATCGATGAAGGTTCCCTTCCACCATTTCTGAATTGGCCAGCTTTCAAAGTTTTTGTTTTTAATTTTTTTTTTAATTTATTCTTAAGCGAGATAAGTAATTATGTTACATTGTGTACGTAAACGTCAAGCATGAGAAGAATGTTCGGTTACAAACTGTATACTAAATTACGAAGCTCAGTTGTTTAAAGCACATGGTTAAGGACAAAAGCGTTTTTACCACCTCGGTTTGAACCAAGATTTGGCAAATCCTAGTTAACGAAATTTTGTCAACTTACCAAAGGTAGGTGATTATTTCCGGACACTCCAGTTTCCTGCTTCACCTATATACAGCCATGATGTAAGTGAAATAATCTCGACTTTTGCATATAGCCAAATACTCCACTTAAGTCATAATTGCATATAACCAAATTATTTATAATTAGTCAAGGGTTTGATAAACATGGTTACATAAAAGGCTTACAATATATACATATACAGAAGTTAAAAAAATCGCCTTATTATGGGTTGATTAATTCTGCAGTTGTTTAATATATAAATTAATAAGGTAATTTATCCGGTAAAATATTTCATGTTATTAGATCTACACATTAGTAATAATTACAAATCCAGCGATTTGCATAATGATTCAGATGTTCCAATAGTATTTAATAGATCTAATCAATTTCCAGATCATATTACACGTCTTCGTTTGTGTTTGGCAGTAGATATTTAACAAAACACTTGCTATTGGCAGTTAGCTTTTACTTTATTGTTTTCCTTAATTACATTTCAAAACAATCCGTGTCTCATCTTCAATGTCAGAAAATGTACAGACATTCTGCCTTTGGCGTTTCGTTTGGCGAATACCGTCAGCGTTACACCATTAGAATTTTGATAATAAAACAATGCATCAATTCAATCCATTGCTTAAATTATACCTTCAGATCAGATGTGCTACAAAACAGACGCGTGGCACCTTGGGTTGTCCTTTCTAGACTTCTACAATGTATTTTAAAACAATACGTTAACTTGTTAAAAGGGAAGATTTTTTTACTTTAAAATTTATGAGTTTATATTCGCCAAATGATATCAATTTTAGTAACACAAAAAGAGCTTGCAGCATATGTCGAGAAATGGCAGAAGCCTGGCGTCCAAGAACATCATAATATTTTTTTTCGAAAAACTTAAATTGGTTCGTTTAGTATTTAATCTGGTTATGTTCAGAGATATTGGTATCACTATTTGTCAAACTAAGTAAAATTCTATCCGGGTAATTTATATGCCAATACTTACAATGCATGTAGAAATATAGATATATTTTGCAACTTTAATGTACTTCTTGTGAATTGCTTTCTGTCAATAAAATTCAAAAGAAGCAAATGACACATTAATAAAAGACTGAATTCTATTAGAAATATTTGCTCTCAGTTATTTTTGTACTTATAACACATTCACTTAACAAAAAAGTTTTGTGATGCTGATTAGGTGGTATTTCATTTTTATTGGAAAAACGGTGATTTGTGTTAAACACGCCCAATTCATTAAATATTATTTTTGTTTGTGTTTTGAACACTGACCAGTACTTTGTTGTAAATTTGCAACAAATGAGGTCCAAAATTAATAATTTACAATTCTCGGAGCACAGGTACTATTAAAGCAGTCTCGAAAATTATAGTTTGAAACGAAGACAACTCCCCATACTTTGCGAAATAAAGCAAAAACCTAATTGCATGAAACAGTATTAAACAATGTAGAATGTTATTTAAGGTCTGAACCTAATTAATAATTATGGTTCTTCGCATTTCGTAATCTCTTATATTTGATGGAGATATAATAATGACAGTTATTTATAATTCTGATTATAATTATAGTAATGGAAAGTCTTTAAATATTCGAAACAATCATTTTTCTTTTTCTCGTCGTCTTCTATTTTTGCCTTGGTCGTAAGTAAGGGGAAAATTTTTTGATTGAACTTTTTATCTTTAATCAAAGTCAGGATTGATAACTTTTATATATATATCATGTAAAATTGTTATGAATATCTGAAAGAGATTGATGAGCGATTCTTGACTAGGTTGATCCTTTTTTGACTTGTAAGTTGTAAGGATCAATACAATTACGTTGCAAAAGTAAAAAAGAGAAATAATAAGATAATTAACTGACAAAATAATAAATAAATAAAAATAAATAAATAAATAAAAATAGATAAATAAATATTTAAAAATAGATAAACAAATATTTAAAAATAAATAGTTATATAACTAACTAACTAAATCAATCAATAAATAAAAAAATAATAAATAAATAAATAATCGACTTATTAAAATTAATTCTTTTAAATTATAAGAAAGTAAATTAAAAATCAACAAACCCAACAAAACTGACGTTTTAAAACTTCTCTACGTTGGGCGATAACAGAATTTTTTTTAAATTCCAGACGTTCAGCTACATGTACTTATGTTAGAACCTTATCATGCCATAGATTATCGAGACGTTTTTAAACCGATAAATAAGAGTTAATCGAAAAAATCCAATAAGGGTTTTTTTTTTTTTTTTTTTTTTTTTTTTTTTTTTTTTTTTTTTTTTTTTTTTTTTTTTTTTTTTAAATGCAATAAACAGTGTATATCAAATATGTATAATAGATACGGATTGACAATATCATATGCTGTTAATGTTTGAATATTTATGAAATAAGAAAAAAATAGTTATATATTCGATTTTAAAATTTAAAAAAAAAGGAAAATATGTATTAGAAGATAAATATTTATGACATTTATACCAACTGCATTTAAATAAATATCAAATAAACAAGTTGTTTTAATGAATCACTGATGTTAATAACCATTTTTATAATAAAATGAAAAATTTCAGAAATAATATCATCTAGTTTATAGATCTTCAATCCAAATTAGCATGTTTCTGCAATGAACAGAGGTCCCACGAGATCACATCCCTTCGGCAAGTTTTGTGATAACGTCAATGAATAGTATAATGTTCTCTTCTATGACTGGACTGAATGCGATATTAGACACAGAAACAAATTAGATATCAATGTTTATATATGGAGACATTTGACGCTAAATGTATATATTAAGATGTTTACAATTGTTCTTACAAAAAATAAAATATAACGTAAAATGGTTAACATAAAAACCCTAAATTCAATATTCAAATATATTTTCAAAAAAAAAAGTACAAAATTGTTTTTGAAGTTAACTAGCATAAAATCGATATGAGGAATTTAAAAAAAACAAAACAAAACAAAACAACTTACCAATCTGAATCGTTGTTGATTGTTCCTCAGTTTTTATTATCTGTATGTTGATGGCAACATATAAAATCAGACAAACAATCTTCATTTTAACGTTCAGTTATTTTAATCCTGTTATCATACGATTTGTGTATATAAGAACCGGTTTGTTGTGTTTCTCCGTATATAAAGAGCTAAAAAAGTTAATAACTTCGATTCATATAGTTGTTACATTTTCGTCTTTGCGCATGCGTTTGCTGATGTTCTAGATTTTAATGTTTCAGTTTTCTTTAGGCTGTGCAAAATTTTCCCAAAAGACTTATAATTGTATAGTTTGCATCCATTAAGAAATTGTGTACTCTTACGGATTATTTGATAAGAAATCATTATACCGCTTACAATGGTAATAATCCACAAGAACCAATATCATTATCTACAACACATTTATCTCACAAGTACTGTTAATGTGGCCAATGCTTAAAACATTGCATAAGATGTCCCAATCATAATACCCGATGAAAGTATTTACAGTCCTCCGAACGCAACATAATGGGTTATGCTAAAATCTGTAAAGAAAAACGGTCGCCTAGATATCAATTTAACCGAAATGGATGATTTTTATTTAATTTTCCGGATGAATTATGGATCCCTTTTCCAACGCTTAGAATCATTTACTATCCTTCTATACAGTAATAATTGAACAATTCTAGCTTCCAGTAACAGTAACTAAATATACACAATAGCCGACCGACAGAAAATTTAATTAATACTGTTTGTTCGATGAAATGAATACTCTTTCGATTAAGTATATAAAACAATTCTAAATACAGGAATAAAGCCTGTCATTACAGCACAAATTACAGATATTACAGATACATGTATTACGATATCGCTTGATGGCCGCAGTTTCGTATTTGATGATTTAATAGTTAAGAAAAGTATATAATATGACAGGAGAGCTAAATTGAAGATTAAAATTTGATAATAAAAAATTAAGCTTTTCCATCAGATAAATTACAGCGGTAATGGAACGGAATAGTAATATCCCGCTGATATGGAGAATTAAAACATTTAATGCATTAAGATAAATAGTGATTTTAATTAAAAACCTGCTAATCATTTGTATCTTTTCACGAAACCTAAATATAATTAATCACCGTTCTGAAATGTATTTATTTAACTGATAAAAAAATCTTTAGTGAGGTTGATTATTTTCATTTATTTATTTATTTATTTATTTATTTATTTATTTATTTATTTATTTATTTATTTATTTATTTATTTATTGTTATGATTATTTTAACCAAAGTATTTAGTTGCGGTTTTACAGGCGCTTTCAGTCCCCTTTTCTGCTTAGGTTCGAATCCCTTTGTATTCTAGGTGTGTGAAAGTTGGTCAGTTCATTTGTCGAAGGTCGTTGATTTTCTCCGGCAACTCACGTTTTTTTCAACCATTCAATAACTGACCATTTGGAAATTAGTAAAAGAATTTTGTAAAACACCGATACTCAACTCAACTCAACTTCTTTTAACAAGCTGATGCAAAACTTACCATAAAACTAAATTTTAAACATTGTAATATTGATGTACAATCTAAGCTATGAAATTATAGTTACATTAGTAAATTAAAATTGTATTACGTGACAAACTAAATAATAATTCCTGATTTTATAACATTTATATGACATTTGATATGATTTTCTTTCCACGATTAAACAAGAATTTTGCCATTGGCATTTATGTTATATAAACACATTAGGACGAGACAAAACTGTTAAAAACCCCATCAGTAAATAAGCTCACAGTTGCTAGTCTAAGAACATAAAATATGAGACAGGTGACGCTAAATTAACATCCGTGCTAAATTTAATATTGTTTTTATTATTTATTCTAAAATAATTTGTTTTCATAATTTCATACGGATAATATAAAAACAGATCAAGCTGAAGATTTATTGAGTAGCAAAATTAATTAATCAATTTTTGATTTTTTATATATAATTTTTTTTTGTTTTGCTAGTTGAGATGATTTTGTGAAGTTCAATAATAAGAACACCATTTTGTGTTGTCTATTATCTCACGTTTCACAATCCTTTCTTATCCAAGGTTTTCCCTAAACTTAAATCTGACAAATTTAAAGTCGTAATAATTGTATTAAGTGTTAAGATATACAGGAATTTTAGGTTTTATTTTAAAGATCACTTCATGCTAATAACATCCATATTTAGTTTTGTGAAAATTGTTCATTAATGGTTCTAAAAGAGATTGCTGGAATTTTCTTAAAATTTTAAGTTAAGTAATAAAAAATGAGTGTAAAACGAGAGTCTCTACTTTAATATTTTGTTATTGTTTCAACTTTAAGTTACATTTTTTTTTGTTTTCAAGTACATGGTTTTAACTACTTTAATATATAGTTTAACTCTTTTACAGTATCTGTATAGGTTACTCATTATCTACCATAATACACTTAATTTAGAGTTTGCTACAGATTAAGCATATTATGTGATCATTTCGGATCTCAAGACGTAAATGTTTTACAAAACATTTAAGCGGTACGCTGGCGAATGAAGCATGTCATGTTATCATTTCAAATCTTACGAAGTCAACGTTTTATTAAACGTTTACGTGCTACGCTGGCGAAAATAGCATGTCATGTTATCATTCCAGGATCTTACGACGTCATTTTTTTTTTCAAAACGGTTACGCGGCACGCTGGCTAATAAAGCATGTCATGTTATTATTCCAAGATCTAATGACGTCCTTTTTTTCAAAACGGTTACGCGGTACGCTGGCGAATATAATGTCATATGATCATATGAAGTTAATGTTGTTTTTTTCTTTTCAAAACGGTTACACGGTAAGCTTGCGGATAAAGCATGTCATTTGATCATTTCAGGATCTTCCGACTTTATTGTTTTCCTAATGTTTACACGGTACACTGTCGAAATTCATTACAAAATGTAACAGTGCCTCAAACTTGCTGGGTTTGAATACATACATGTACAAAAATGTTTCTGTCAAATACCTTCACAAGTTAACAATTTAAACGCAGTTTCATATCAAGTAATGTATCGAATATATCATATTACTCACTATCCATAAGTAATTGAAATAGCGTCTTCAAAGTCTGTGTGGAATATTTAAAGACTGAATACTGTAAGAAACCGTATAATACACCAAGACTAATATTTGAGTTTTTATCTTAAATACGGTCGACCACATATCAGACTGATGTCGATGACTCAATCATATCTGCATCACATTCATCAAATGTTCATCTTTCAAATTTGACCCTCACCTATGTACAAGTTGAAAGTTATTAAGTAGATTCTGTAGTCATATCATCGATTTTGTTATATTCAGCTTTTGCTGTCACATTCATCTTGGAGCTTTAATTTCGTTTTCATTATTACTAGAGAGAAATATAACATCAGCATTCCATAAGCTTCTTTTACAGACTACAATGTTCTTGTTTTCAATGGCCTTATATATAATATCAAAGCCATATTGTCCATCTATTGTTATTTGAAATTCATTAAAATGGACGATTGCCACGATTTATTTCCTGTTTGTCCGCCATTTCTAATCACATATAAACGCTTGTAATCAAAGGACGTCAAATAAAATGGATAAGAAGAAACAAATTATCCTGTTTTCCTGAATTATTTTTGTCTGTTTTTTTGCTATTTTACTTACGCCGTTTTGGTTATTAGGTAAGTGTGTTAGAGTTCATTACTCAGTCTTCTAAAAATTGTTTAACCGATTTTTATTAAATTACACCATTTAAAATCCCAAGTACTATAACTCAGGCTTTTTCACCTAATTTTTATTTTGCGGATTTATACAGTATTTTTAAAAAGGATTTAAGCGCCCCTATTTACAGACAACTGTAGGTCCTATTCAACCTGTTATTGATTTGTTAATGACTCTTCAGAAATCGTTTCTCCCTCGACAACATTTTATTAACCGGTTTTGTTCAGAATACAGGCCCCAGTTTCACAATTAATCATGCATTCAAGTATACAATAAACTTAAATACTCTCTTTTTCTCTCATCATTTAAGGAATAACTGTGGTATTATTTTTTATCGGTGTAAAAAAAAAATATTTGCACACTGGATAATGCGCGTAGCACATTATTCAAAAGTATGTAAATCGTTTTATGGCGTACTTGGCTGATGTCACACTTTTGCTGAGTGGAACAGTACAGGTTAAAGCTTCTGACAGAGCTCTTGTTTCGATGACCGCTCATAAACATAATGTGCCTGAGCTTCAAACCGGTATCATTCATTGCTTGTATGGTTGTTGCCCGGGGACAGACAGTGATCAGTGTAATATTTAGTACCAGCGTGTTTACAAATATTAAACAAGGTTGAAATTTAAAAAAAATAAGCAGAAACATTAAAAATATCATGTATGCGAGATTTCATTCATCGTGTACATTCAGTGATGTGTATTGCATATGTAAACAATGTATTAAGTAGTTGCGGTAAAATCCGCCAAATCGTGTCAAGTGGGCGGAGCTAACCTAGATTTTTTTTTATTGAGGTATAAAGAAAAAAATTTTGGTCACGTCCTCCCCATTGTTTTGTATTGTGTTTTTATTGTATGAACAAATTTGAATTAAATCATCATTTAATAAATTAAAGGTTGACGAGACAATGTGTTGTTTTGTTCAACAAACCTACAATTAACAGTTTAAACAATAACATTTTTGTATTCAATTTTATATAAGATATTTCTTAAAAAATTTATATTTAATCCACTAATTTGTGTTAATTGTACACTCATTGAGTTAATGATTTTGAAACTGGGGCCAGATAGAACACAGAAACTTTATTGTATCTGATACTTTACTATACTGTTATGCTGCTGTATAAAAGGCATCTTGTCACTTGTGAAAGTGAGCGAGAGGACATGGGTTCGAATATTCGACGGGTAATGAATAATACACGAATTTGAGATATGCTTCTTCGCCTTGTGTTAGGCACTTAGAGAATAGAGTATCGACTAGTTCACCCGGTACCAGGATAATAAACGGGGGAGGGGGGTTATGCTTGTCTGTGTCATACTTACTCGGTGAGCAAGCAACTTGCCAAAAATCGCCCTGAATGCGCCCTTGTACATGGTAGACAATATTGCAAATTCGCATACTTCACGCACACATTAACTTGTTCTTAGATTAATCCCAAGAAATAAATAAACTCGCTCTTGTCGCCAAAAGCAGAATAGCAGAAAAAATTGCTGATGCGACGTTAAACAACATTACAACTTTAACATTTAACAACAACTTGTTAAAGTACTTTCTGCAAAACTGGTGTCTTGAAAACAACTGATTGAAAAAATTATGTTTTTTGTTCATTTTTGCCAAATCTGTGCTTCTCCTTTTTATTATTATTATTCTTTATTTTGAATATTGCATTTAAAAGAGACCGTAAAAGTGAGTGTGTAATGCAATTTAATATTCAGAGAGAGAGAGAGAGAGAGAGAGAGAGAGAGAGAGAGAGAGAGAGAGAGAGAGAGAGAGAGAGAGTGTGTGTGTGTGTGGGTTTGCTTGTTTGTTTGTTTGCAACGGCTGTTCTTGTTTACTTTTGTTTCTGATATTAATACTGTAAAATACATGTATTAAAACCATGCAGTTTCTGTACTTTATATTATGAATATATTTAATTTGATATGTAATAAATGCTGAAAGATAAAGGACAAACAAGCATGATTGGATCACCTTAAACGAAAACCATTTTTCTAAAGTTGGCTAAATTTACCACTTTTCAGGGTTAATTACTTATATTTTTTGTGATCATTTTTTTATCTTGACAATATTTGATATACTTACAAAAGCACTGGCAAAAGTAATTTCACATGCTAAACTGTATAAAAGATAATATAGAAACAAATTTCAGAAGGGTTTTAAATGTTGAAAATGATAATCTCTGTATCCGATAATTTGATTGTGTTAAAAGACCCTACATACTTGGTACTATCGGTTTCAAGATTCCAAAGCCATATTTCCCATAACGGTCTGTGTTTCACATTACAAAGTAACAAAAATGTAACAAAACCATTACCAATGAATAAAATATATATAAAATGAAACCTAAAACGCAATAATTTAATTTTTAGTAACAGACGCGTAAGTAAACACTACTTTAGCGGAAACAAATCACATTACGAGAATTTTTTTTATTTATTTAAATCAATATTGATATAAGAAATGAATAAAAAATTACTCTATCTTGATAACAGGCAGACGTACGACATGATTCTATTGTATAAAGAGCTTCAATATCATATATCCTTTTTTCCTTTAAAATAAATACATTGAATAACATCACGGAGTCATATTTCGTACATGACACATTATCGCTGTATATAAAGTGTGATGTTCATTTATAATTAATACGTTAATACGGCGCCTTCTAGTGAAAAGTAAAGCAAAAATCAATACAAATAGCCGACCTTTATCTACTAAAGCTATGGTAAAAGTTGTTAAGAAAACTATGTTGCCTCATTTTTATACATTAAAATGTCATGATTGTATGCAAGATGATGATTGATAGAATCAAACATAACGCCTTTACTATGATACTTAGAAGGACCTTAACGGATAATTATGTTCAACTATTCAGAAGGGCAGAAAAAGAAATATTTCTAAGAAATCATAAACTTGAATTAACACCATATCCATAATACCTTCGACCTACATATAAATCACAAAAAAATACTTTGTTAATAGACAGTGCGATAAGTTTTGTGTAAAGTTTACTAAAAACTAACGCTAGCGCTAACGGATCACGGTGCCTCTTGCGAATCTTGACATGGGAAAAAAATCAAATAAATAAATAAATAAATAAATAAATAAATAAATAAAAAAAAACTACTCCACCTCTTTTTCAAAGGGGTACTTTGTGGCTGAGCAGAGCTAAATCGAGTGTTTAAGGATCAAAGTTCCTCTCACAGCCTTAGTTCCAACCCAAATGAGAGAGAGTGAGTGAGTGAGAGATGAGTAATGGTGTTTAACGTCCCAGTCTAAGAATATTTCACTTATATCGAGACGTCGCCAGCTATAGGCGAAAGTGCAGAAATTTTGCCTGTGGGTTGCGCTGATGGCATTATACAGCAGGGTTCTTTATCGTGCCATCCCTGCCATGACACGGGACCTCGTTTATTTTAAGTTCCTCCGAAAGAATCGTGACTTTCATTTCGTAATGCCGAGTGCTTGGCGAAAGAACAGTCACTACCCACTTTTAAATCTTGGGTCAGACCCGGCCGGGGTTCGAACCCACGACCTTCCACTTACGGAGCGAGCACTCTACCAACTGAGCTACCGCAGTGGCCACTGAGCTACTGCAGTACGAGATTCCCGTGTTAAAAACGTCTATTAGTTTGTTTGTCGAAGACCGATGGTTTTCTCTGATCACTGAGGTATTATCCACCATCCAAGAACTAATTGCCTAAATATAAAAATAATCTTGATTCCGGCGTAAAACGATGTTTCTGTAATCCACTCACTTTTTAGAGCCATGGGCCTCGGGAAAAATAGTCATACGGACACAGCCCCTGGCATGGCCTCAGTTTCGATTCTAGTCAAATGCATCGCTGAGTGGCAAATAGTGTAAGTTCGACTGTCAAAGGCAGTTGGTCTTTCTGGCTATGCCGATTTTTCTCTACTATAAAAAGTGGAAGAATATTTAAGAAAGAATTTTTTTTTCTTATCTTTTTTTTTATTTTTTATTTATTTATTTTTTTTTTTATTTATTATTATTTTTTTTGTTAATTTTAAAATTGAATAATATCTGCAGTAGCTCACCGAATTTGCACTATAATAACTTATTACAGGCCTGATAATTTCTAAAAATTATTTACACAATCCGAGATTTTTTTTCCAGTTATGAACGTTATCATTGGTGCATATTGGGTAATGATCAGTAACGAAATCAACAACATCAATTCAACGTTTGACAGCTGTACAAGTAATTACATGCTTGAATTTTTGTAGTTCCAAAGTATTGATTTACATAACCAAAAGATGCATTTGGGCTTCTCGTATTGAAACAAAACTTTTCAGATTCATAGGGGTTATTGTTGGCATATAAGAGTTTGGTTTACTATTGGTCCCCATAATTGTTTGTCACATATTTTTTTAAAAAATATTTCTTTTATTCAAAACTTTCCTCATAAAAATTAAAGTAAGACTGAATTTAAAAAGGTTGACCTAGCCAAATTCCATTTTTAAATTTAAAAATCTTGTCTTAATTCATCTGTACATAGAGCGGATTTTGAAAAAAAAAATTAATTACTTCAATGATCCAATTGGGTCTCACCCAAGATTACACCAGGGTATTTTAAGGTTAATAAAGGTCAAATGAAGTAATATTCAAATCACAATTCTTTACTACATGAAGTTCAATTAAAACGGAAATTGATGTCCAAAGATGCATTAAATATAGTATAAAAATCTTTGACTTTTTCAATTAGAAAATTATAGAAAAGAGCCAAAAGTTAATAAGTGGGGGTTCATTTTCGCTCGGATTTTTCAAGGGGTGATCATCATAAATATTCAAATCATAATATCATATTCTATATGGTAAAACAAGGAAGGTGCATAAGGGGTATTTTTGACATAATGAATTTGTTATCTTGTTTAAAACATTACAATTTGTTATATGCACAGAATAAAAAAAAAAAAAAACTTTTTGAGTAACTCTTGTTATTTTTCATCTTTAGGTCACTAAATTTTACATGGATTTTTGATATTTTTGAATGATTTTGTTTAGATATGGAATTTTGTGCTCCAAATAAGTATATGAAAAATAATTATGGACTAATGTTAGTCTTCAGATTACTTTTTTAAGCTACAACAAAGTACATGTTTTTCAATTACAGAGTGCATAAGACTTAGCTGCAAACTGGTACATGCTTGTCACTTTTGAGGACTTGTCTAGCAACTACAAATTGCTATTGTGATGGTTTTGTTTTTATAAAGCCTAAAGGTATGTTGGACCAATTTAATTCTGATAAGCTATAAATGCATTTAGTCATGTGTAAGCTCCTGATGTTAAACCTATAAAAAAATCCCATCACCTAACATACTTGTTAGAAGCGGTAGTTTTTTCAGATTAAAAAAGGAGCTAAATATTAAAAAAAAAAAAGTTTCTTCATATGCTGTATATTCTTGGTTGATTGCTTTCGCGTTTATTTTTTTCTTTTTCTAATATTTTGTTATAATGGAATATATATATATATATATATATATATATATATATATATATATATATATATATATATATATATATATATATATATTATCCGGAGAGGAGTTACTTTTCACGATGTCACAAAAATGCCTGCATGTTTTCCATACATGTTCAAAATCAAATGATATCACGTGATACATAAAATTGGTGAATAAGGTCATGTGTTCTGATAACATAAACGTGTCATCACGTGATTTTAATGAATATAACAAATGTACACAAGAGTATTAGTTTATTCAAATCATGTCAAAATGATGACAGATTATCTTTTTTATGTGATATTGTCATTTTTAAAAGCAGGTTTTTCTTCTCAAAAAAGACAAGAATGATTAAACGCATTTCGACATGATAATAACAGCTGTTTGCTGGTTGCCGCAGAAAATGTACAATATGAATTCGAAAATTCTAAAAAAGACTTTGAATTAAAGAGTGGAATTTTAAATGGGTATTTAAAACAAAAATGTATTTTTGAAGGAGGGGATATTTAAAAGTGGAAAAAAATTACATATCCAAAGTCAGAACAATTATATTTTACATATATTTTGATTTTCTTTATGTAAAAAAGTTATAATTTTTGTCGGTTCCAATTGTCTCTTACAGTTATGCATTTTGGTATTGAACTTAAATATAACTGTTTTACTAATGTCATTTTAAGTGTTTTGGTAAAATATATATCTGTGTTTTACTGAAATATCTCTCAGTGTTTTGTCAAGACCACCCTGTGTACATCTGGAATATCTATCATGTGTTTTTTTCTCTTAGTATTTTGCTGATATATCCACCAGTGTACATCTGGAATATCTATCAGTGTTTAGCTGAAAGCCGAAATCGCCCTGTGTTTAACTGAAATATCTCTCAGTGTTTTGCTGTAATTGCCCTGCATTAAATTGAAATATCTCTCATTGTTAACTGAAATATCTCTCATGGTTTTGCAGAAATGTCCCTCAGTGTTAACCTGGAATATCTCTCAGTGTTAAACTGAAATATCTCTCAGTGTTTACCTGGAATATCTCTCAGTGTTTAGCTGAATTAGCCCAGTGTTAAACTGAAATATCTCTCAGTGTTTTGCTAAAATTGTCCTGTATTAAGCTGAAATATCTTTCATTGTTAACTGAAATATCTCTCAGTGTTAACTGAAATATCTCTCACGGTTTTGCGAAAATATCCCGTGTTTACCTGGAATATCTCTCAGTGTTTAGCGGAATTAGCCCAGTGTTAAACTGAAATATCTCTCAGTATTTTGCAGAAATTGTCTTGTATTAAACTGAAATATCTCTCATTCTTAACTGAAATATCTCTCAGGGTTTTGCTGAAATATCCCCTAGTGTTTACCTATCTATCTATCAGTGCTTAGCTGAAATTGCTCTTTATTTAACCGAAAAATTTTCATTGTTTTGCTGATATCGCCCTTTGTTTGACTAAAAATTTTTAGTGTTTTGCTGAAATCACCCTGTGTTTTACTGAAAAACCTCTCAGTATTTTGCCTAGATCACCCTTTGTGTTTTACTGAAATATCTTTCAGATTTTTGGGTTTTATTTTGCTGAAATCTCCCCCCCCCCCCACAACGGTTAACTGAACATCTCTCTGTGTTTTGCTGAAATCTCCCTCGGTGTTTTGTTGACTTTAATATTAGTGTTTTGTTTTAGAAAATTTTCTTATCCGCTTATTTTCTATTACGGTTTTTTTTTAATTTTCTTATTTATTTATTTATTTATTATTATTTTATTTATTTTTTTTATTATTATTATTATTATTATTTTTGCTAATTCCTCTTTTAATGTTGCAATATTCTCTTTGCCGTCATTCTGTTGCTGATTTGAACTCTTTAAATGGTTTCCTCTGAGGCATATAAAAACAGAAAAAAATGTTTAATACTAAATAAGAACTGTTTGACAACCACCAAAAACACTGCATCTAACGAAAAAATATAGAAACAAAAGTTAATTTTAAGGTGTAATCTTTTGTTATAGAGCCAATTGCAATACATTAAAAAGTCATATTTACTTTCAAATATTAGATTATGTTTTTTTTTTTTTTTTTAATATTGAAAGTAGAAGGATATTAAAATGTTCAATAAAAATTGTGTGTATCATTTTCAAAGCAAGTACACATTATATGTTCGCTGTATGGAACAGTAGTATCTCTTTGTTAAAATTTCATAAAAATCTTTTAATATCCGGTACAACTGGAATTGTTTGAACAATTTTAGAAATGTGTTTATTAAAGAAACATTGACTTTGTCTATTAAATAGGACTGATTTGTTTTCGTGTTTCCTTGTGTTTTGCCTACATATTATATTCGGTATTTATTAAATTCTAAAGAGTTTCCGTCGTCTTTTGTTGGCAATTTTGAAATCTTAACTCATCCTAGTCTGGAATCGATTGTGATAAACTTGTTAGGGGAATGCATTTGCCACGTGCACGATGGCGAGCGTGTTATATTGATAAGATATATTAGGTTAAAATAATTTAAACTGTATTAATAACTAAATATTTAATTAGGTATATTCTTTTGTATATAGAGCTAACTATTAACGTCACATTGCCACAGTAACAAAGGGCTTTTTTAATCTCTTTTTCGATATTCATCTGTTTCTGGAATTTTGGCATCATTGACCTAAAAATGTTTAACAATCGTTTTTCGTTTTGTTGAATTGATTATTTGATTAATTACTTAATTAATTGATTAATTTATTAATTAATTAATTAATTAATTAATTAATTAATTAATTAAATGTTTAGTTATTTTATTTTGCAAATTTATTGTATAATTTCCTGTTCTTTAAGTAAATGTTTGAGAATGTTAACAACTTTTTTTTTTGGTGAACAGTTTATTAGCGTATCCGGATATTCCTCCGGCATTGCTGAGTTTTGGCACGCATCATCTACCTTTTCAACTGCAAAACTCTTTACCTTTTTACCCATTAGAAAAAGACTAATAAACAATTAGAATTTTTGAATAGTTGGATCTCTAAGTTATATCTTGAGTTTAAATATGTTTGTATAGGCCATTAAACAGACACGCAAGTATTTTGAAAATTTTCTCCAATCCCAGAACATGTCAAGGGTAATAAATAAATAAATAAATAAATAAATAAATAAATAAATAAATAATTTAAAATAAATAAAATCACTTGCAAAGTTACCAGTAAAACAAAGTGTTTTGTAGCTTTCAATCAAATGGAGAGCCGATTGGTGGTCTGCGTTCTGAATCCGCAACACTGCGGCAAGAATATCAGCACTCTAAAATCGTACTAGTACAGTGCCGATCAGATGTTAAGATTTATTTTCGAAATTATCTTTTAAAATATGCTTAGTCATGAAAAGCTGAAAATTGCAGTTGTGACGAAAAATAACATTCAAGCAACCAACTTATCAACCATTATCATTACGGTTTGAAATGTCATTATTGCATACCTTCTTATAGGCTTCTAAATTTTTACCCACTGTTACAAAATGTAACCATTGGATGAGTGCTGTGTTCCTTTCTTGTATTACCTATTTACTGGTGTAGTATACATCCCAAGATAATATCGAACATAGAGAGTGGAGTGGAGTAATGGAGTTATGCCCCAGTCAAGAATCTTTCACTTATTTTGAGGCGGTCAGTTCTGAGATGGTGGAGGAAACCGAAGTACCCAAAGAAAACCACCGACCTTTGGCAAGCGAACTGACATACTTTCTCACACTAAGATCCCGAGTGGGGTTCTAACCCAGGCGGTGAGAGGCCCTGTTATCCGTAAGCGCGCGCTTTAGACCATTCGGCCACCGAAGAACCCCTCAAACAAAGAGAGCGCGCGCATCAGACAACTTGGTTATCAAACCCCCAAGAAGCAGGGATATAACGTTTTAGCCTATTGACATCTTTTCAAAACTATGACAATATTTAAAACAAAATAAAAGAGATAATCTAAAATATGAAACCATATATTCAGATTCTCATTAAAGTGTGCAAACAAATGTTCAAACGTGTTTTTTGCATTTTTCACAGTGACATGCAATCACTTGAAAATTTCATTTGTCACTCCAACAACAATAATAATTATAATTATAATAATAGCTTTTTTTTTTTTTTTTTAAAAAAAAAAAAAAGTTAAAAAAGAAAAAAAAAACATTAAAAAATCAATGTTATTGTTACATTGTTGCACAATTTTTTATTGTTACATCACAAATAAACTAAGCAAAAAGGTGAAAATACAGAAAAAATTAAACGATGTAAGAAATTAATAATTCAATCAATTCAATGCAAAGAGACGCAGTACCATTTGTAAATTTGATTACAAACTTGATAGTGTGTTTTTTTCCATATTTAGTTTTCCACATGGGAAATAATTTTCTGCCAACTAAATAAATATCGCACCCTTCAGATTCACAAGTGATACAGAAGTATTACATTGAAATCGATATCAAATCTAATTTACATGAAATAGAGAAACAATTTTGATGGTTGATGGTGTTGAATAGCAGAACTTGAAACTCACTTTAATGCGTTGTTGTATTACAATAACTGGTCTTAAAATGATGTAAAAAGTAACGAGTTATTTGTTCAATAAAATATGTTAATCTGTATCAGATACTGGAATGATGTTAATGGCCAGTCTAAACCTGATTACGTTATCTCGGTCTAAATTTGATTATGTTAATGTTCAGTCTGGGTTTGATAACATTAATGTAGAATTTTAGTTCAATAACGTACGTGTTCATTATTTATTAAATAACAAAGTTCGGTCTCGGTTTCTTCATGTTGATGTTCAGTTTCCATTTCATGTTCAATGTTCTGTCTCAGTTTAATAACACCAATGTTAAGCTAGAGTTTAGTATATGAGTACCTTGCCTCAGTTTAAAAATCATTACATTTAGTCTCAGTTTAATAATTTAAAAGTGAATATTCAGTCTAAGCTTGATCATGTTAATAATTCGTCCTGGTTAAATAATGGTAATGTTCAGTATGAGTTGATAACTAACGTTAATGTTCAGTATGAGTTTGATAACTAACGTTAATGTTCAGTATGAGTTTGATAACTAACGTTAATGTTCAGAATGAGTTTGATAACTAACGTTAATGTTCAGTATGAGTTTGATAACTAACGTAATGTTCAGTATGAGTTGATAACTAACGTTAATGTTCAGTATGAGTTTGATAACTAACGTTAATGTTCAGTATGAGTTTGATAACTAACCGTTAATGTTCAGTATGAGTTTGATAGCGTTAATATTCAGTATGAGTTTGATAACTAACGTTAATGTTCAGTATGAGTTTGATAGCTAACGTTAATGTTCAGTATGAGTTTGATAGCGTTAATATTCAGTATGAGTTTGATAACTAACGTTAATGTTCAGTATGAGTTTGATAGCTAACGTTAATGTTCAGTGTGAGTTTGATAGAGTTAAATTCAGTATGAGTTTGATAGCTAACGTTAATGTTTAGTATCTGTGTTTTTATTCGGTTCTTGTTCCAACAAGACTCTCTTCATTAGTCGTAAAACACATTGTTGCTATTTTCCATTTAAAGCCAGCTTCATGGAGATTTGATTTACTGAATTTAAAACATAATGAATTTTATTCACTCTTCCATTAGTGACAGAAGTAAAATTCAAATGCATTATTTTGTTTTTTTTTTTTTTTACCTCAATTTCGTAATTGTTCATATTTCAAATTTGATTGAAACTTTCTGCGGGAATACCTTTCCTTGTTTCGGTAAAAGGAACATGAATCGAAACAAGCTGCTGGAGAAACCCTGAGAGAAGTGATTATTAAGGACATTATGTAATTTTGTACAGTGTACAGTGAAATTCAATTCATTGTTAAATTACATGTATATTGATTATTTGTTTAGAATGCTAAATGACTTATATCTCTTTATGAATGAAAAAGGTTAATAAATGAATAAATAGATAAATCAATAAATAAATAAATAAATAATATAATAGTAAATAATTAAATGAATAAAAAATTAAATAAATAAATAAAACATAAAGCCTACTAATTTGTTCGAGGATATAGTAGTTTAATATTTGCCAGGTCGTAATATTTATCATTTTCTATTCTTTTATGAATAATAATCAACCGATGCTTCTTGGAACATATTTTGTTTCATTATCTGAGTAAACATAGGATTTAATAAAACTACCACGAACTACTTCTGTTAAAGAAACCATATACATCATTGTTAGATATTTTCTATGAAAAGATACATTGCATACTAAGACTTCTGTATATAGAGCTCAATATTTATCTATATCATGTGTATAAGACCACGATTACAGACACTGTTTTGTCATTTTGTCATTAAAATCAATAACCAACTTTTTTTTACAATTATTATATCCAGTACATGTAGGTGTTTTGTGTTTTTTTCGCTTTATTTCTTGTTTTGTCTGCTTCATTTGACATTTGCCAAGATCATGACAGTGCCTTTTGATAAAACCGTAGAAAAACAGACTGAAAAAAAATAAACAACATTTTAAGAAACAAGACAAAAAGTAAGATTCTCTTCCTATGCAATTAAAAAATCCAAAAAAAAAATTAAGTGCGTCTTTTCAATGCCATGCGGTTACATGAAGAAACCATGTTTTTCAGACAATGCAAAACTTTAGTCATTCATTCAGAATCAGTCTGAGACAATTCTTTTCAATTTAACATCTACATAAAGCTAACTATTGATTATTAGTTTACCTAGACATTTACGCGCATGCATATCGTATCTCAAAACTTCGGTTAATGTTGCACCTCTTTGAAATATGATTGAAAACTGTTACTTCCGGTATTTGGTTGCTACACTTTATCCTTTATCCATTTTTTGCATGGTGTGCGTCTCCAGGGAGGTTCCGGATTTGCCCATAGGTTTGTATCATATCAGTTAAAGCTTTTATAGTATTGATCTGTAGTTCAACCAGAAGCATTCCCAATTGATCATTTTTTATTTAATTTTAAAAGACACGATTATGTTATTTTTTTCATTGTTTCTTTAATTTTTATTGCTTCTTTCTCATTACCATGATCATTAAGATTTTAAAACAATAAAATAACAACCTAGAGAATAATGTTTATGTGACATTACTAATACCATGTTTGTCAGTGATATCCAACGTGCAATATCGATCGATTTGGAAGCATCGGCATTTGCCTATTTGTATAACACACAAGAATGTCTCTGTGAAATGGTACAGATAGAAACTATACTTCCATCCTACTTGATATCCTACGTGACAATAAACTATCAAATCTCCCCTCATTTTTAAACTATCAAATCTCCCTTAACATTTTTAAATGTTTAATGAAGTCGCAATATATACTAGTACACAAATGATAGTTCTCGCTGTTATGGTGTTTAACGTCACATCAACTATTTCAAACTATTTCCAGCGACATCAAGATTATCAATTGATGTCTGTTGATGTGCGAGTTTGTATTTTGGCCTGCCATGTACTAGCGCGACCTCGGGTCGACTTTCTGGTAAGGTGCATCTCACCGAGTCACCATGCCGTAGGCAAGCATAATACTCTCCCAGTGAACCACTTTCAAATGCCGGGCGCCAGTTTAATGTATGACACAGTCGGACTTCGACCCCAAGACTATACCGCTATCCATGTGGAAGCTTAAGCAAGCAATAAGGAATAAATTTCCGAAATGTGCACATAAGGCACAGCAAAATGAACTTTTTTTTTTTTTTTTTTTTTTTTTACTTCCCTTGAACGGGTACCGCTGCTTGTGGAGTAAAACTCCTCGAGGGTATCCATTGCTCAGTAGACAGTACTTCGTGCTGTCAGAAAATTTACCGGATGGCAAAATTTTCAGCCGTCTTAATTTTTTCAATTTATTTATTTAAAACTAAAGTTTGTTGCCACATGAAAGCATTTCTTGGCTGGATTTGGATTCATATGATTTTGGAACTTTGGATTCATCAATTTCCAAATATTTGGACTATTTTTTATCTATCAATTTTTTCGGTCTCTAATGTCACTGATGAGGAATGAATTTCCAAATGTGAACATAAAGCACAGCCAAAAAACAAAAACAAAAAAAATTAAATTATTTAGTCCTATAGCAAATTTGTTAAAATCGTCTTAAAGATTCTCTTTTAATAGATTCGTTGGCACTTAAAATGTACGTGAAACGAATTTAAACTGGTTGTAATGTAACTTTAATTTAAAAACCATTCTCAAACAAGTTTCTACAGAGGGATTTAAACCTACATTGTGGCAGTATAGGCAACGCCGCGTTTTGCTAAAAGTAAAAGGCAATTTAGAAGAATATATAGTCTACAGATTCATAAAAAAATTATATTACGAATCAAAAAAAAAAAAAAAAAAAAAATCGTAAAATCTAAACAGTACATCATCCCTATTCTCATCTACATTTGAAAAGTCGACTTGAGGAATCCCTGCATATATACTAATACATTTTAAGATGTTCTGTGTCTGGATTGAAGTCCACTGTATTTTCAGCCTTTTTAATAATATTCCAAAGTGGACCAGTAATGAGCTTATCAGTGATACCCAAAGCCCTAATACCATTTAAATAAGCCGATTCTCTTTTGTCAAAAGCTACATTCTTCAAATATCATTTGAATCTGCCTGAGCACTTTAAAAACTCTTTAATGTCTTGTAAACGTTAATATGTGCCAATATGTGGCACCAGCAACAAAAGACGGATGGTTAAATTTGTGACCACTGAAAGAAATAAGTTTACATTTCTTACCTTTTTCGTCACGAAATTGTAAACAAGCACCACATTTCTCACAACCTCTCATGTTAGTGTTTTACTTACTATTTTTGTAATTTAGTTGCCCCATTTTCTTTCCACTTAAACTTGAAAATGTTTCCTTCTCATACATTTGTTTTAAAGACTGACAGGCACTTTTCAACTTCAATTGCTCATGTAAAATATGTACATTTTAAAAAAGAAAAAAGAATTTAAAACATTCTATTTTCATATCTGATGTAAGATTGTTCCAACTATTGTATACATCATCTGGCATTAAATTGTCTTGATACTCACATAACAACAGCTTGTTAAAGACCGGACTTGTAGTTCCCTGATCAGACCTTGTGGCAACAATGCTTCTTACAAGTTTGAGAGATTTGATTTGAATTCCCTTTATACATTAGCCACTCCTTTTGTTTGCTTTCATAATTTAAATATTGTGTCTGCATCAGTAGCACCTATACCTTTGACAGTCCAAATGAATATGTTCCCTTATCAGAAATTATCATTTGAAAAAAAATTCTGATTGCCCCTTTATCTTTTAACATGTTTCTCTTCCTCTTTGATATATTCGTCCTACTTTTGTTTGTATAACTTTTCTATCAACTGATAAAAAATTGAAACTTTCGGACCAATTTAGCCTTCTGGATGGATAACATTATCAAATAATATGTTATACAGTTTGTCTACCAGGAACAGATGATAACCTCTACATGTGTAACTGGACCTTTTTGGGCTTGCGGTCTTAATCTTTATTTTTGTCTGAATTGCTGGACACATCAGAAGCCGAATTCTGCAATATGTAAATATACCACAAAAATGGTGTTCTTGTATATTTGATTGTTATTGTTTTAAACCTCTCTCTCTCTCTCTCTCTCTCTCTCTCTCTCTCTCTCTCTTCTCTCTCTCTGCAAAGAAGTATGAGCTAACACCATAGAAATGTAGATCAAATAGAAATTAGAACATGTAAAGATGCCAACACACAAAATGCAGAGTATAGGTAAATGAAACCAAATTTAGGAATATTGCTAATGGCAGGTGCCAACACACACAAAATGCAGAGTATAGATAAATGAAACCAAATTAAGGAATATTGCTAATGGCATGATGTTTACCATCATTACTGCTCTCTCTCTCTCTCTCTCTCTCTCTCTTCTCTCTCTCTCTCTCTCTGTCTATTATCAAGAAATATATAATTGAATTGAAATAATTTTATTTTTATGCAAATTCTCAACAACACTATTAAATGAAGTATAAATATATAAAACCAAGTGCAACATCAATAAAAACACAAAACACCACAGATTTGTACATAAAACTTATCTGATCAATATGGCATTAGTAACTGGTGCAGTTTTTAGTTATACTGTCAACAGAATAAAAAGTAACACAGAAAATAAAAAAAAAATAGATCCAGCTCTTCCTCGGGAACAGTAAAGTTAACAATGGTACCATCAACACAACGATAAAGTAACCTTCATTTTGATTGACCCAGTTAATTACGAAATTCTAAAACGGCTCCTGGATATTCAATCAAACAGCGACTCCTCAACTCGGGTCTAAAATTAGGACTGCGAAATTAGAACAATGACCTCAGTTGCCGGATTTCGCTCCATTAAAACTTTCCGTTTCATTTCAATATAAAGAAATAATTAAGGTTGGAAGGACCTTGTATGAACAATAGCCTGTCATTATACCCAGTTCTCTTTAACGCTCGAGGATGTTAGTTTTATAATAGTGCTTTTATTTTAGCCTGTTTTCTTTTGTCTGTTTTTTTTCCCTTCCTTGATTTCATGGTTATTGCGTATGAATTGTTTTCACATTGAATTTTTTACATTTCAATGTGTATCTTTTTTGTATAAATTCCGAGAGCGGTAGATCGGGTCATACATTGGATTTTAAAATTTTAGTTATTTCTTCCTCGCATGGCGTTCGGCAGAAGGAGATAGAGTATCGACTAATTTACCCGAATAATGGTTAACAGAAGTGGTGTGCCTGTCTGTTACATACTGATTCGGTGACCTAGCACATAATCAAAAGTGTTCTAAGTGAAAGCTAGTGTAGTACAGACTTATATACACACTTGTAGCTGTCACGCATACACGAACCTTCTTATTATTGTGTTCATCCTTAGAGATTAATAAAATTGCACTCGTCACGAATACCCCAAAAATCTGGCGATGTTTAACAACTTTAAACAATCTACCTTCAACAGTCGAGGATTTAAATATACAACAAAATAACCTGTTAAAATTGGATGTGCCAGATGTGCACATTTAGGAAAATCATTCCTCATCAGTGATACTAAGGGCCGAGAAGTTTGATAGATAAAAAACATAAGCCAAACAGTTGAAAATTGATGAATCTGAAGTTATATCAATATATAAACAAATAGTGTTTTCCCTTGTCTCATTTTTTGTATTTATTTACTTACTTATTTAATTTATTTTTGGTTGCCTTAGTTATTGCTAATTGTTTTTAGTTGCAAATTTCTACATTCTTGTATAACGTTATTACAATTTTATTGATCAATGCATTTTGATACTGTTTATGTATATAAAAATATTGTACATATTTATTCCCAATTCATAAAATATTTTCTTTTGTCTTACTAAAACTGTTAGAAATGCATTAGAAACGTTTCAAATGCCTTGATCAAAACTTATAACAATTTGATAAATCATGCACATGTATTATCTTGTAATAATCTTGACTAAATTAAATCAGGCTGTTACAAATAAAACTATTAATCAACAATTTTACCAAAATAAATGTACATTAGTCTTTAATTAACAATTGAAATATGAACCTTTTATTTTCAAAAAGGCGTATTCATTCAATACAAATTGTGTTTTCATGTTGCCACACTGTACAATCGATTGTTTTCTAACCTTATGCTTATACCAAACACAACATAATTACGGGGGCATTACACTACCATATGGGAGATATTTACAATAAATACTTCTGACAGTCTCAGAAAATTAGGGATTTCATAACATATAATTTAAGACTATTTGACACTTGCTTATTAAAGAAACAAAGCACGTGCAACTTTGCTTTTGACCTTCTGAAAATAGCGCCTGTACCTGCATATATCAAAAAATATTTGTTTAAAAAAATATAACAGTCAATAAGTTGTATCTCAGACGAGAAAATGTCGTAAAAATTCTTTAAAATGAAGACTTCGTTTTTTGTAGCCATAAATTTAATTTTGTTAATATAAAGTTGTAAGGATTTAAGTGTATTTATGTTACAAACATATTTGTAATAAAATAATGTGTAATATTTTAAAGTTTTTATTTGGTTATATCTCATGACAAATTTGTTTCTGGATATAATTAGAAACATTTAAATCGTAAAAGATCAATAAAATGGGCATATATCCTTATATATCATGACATTATAGAATTTTACTGCATATCGATACGTAAGATATAATTTAGTAAACGTATGAGAGAGAGAGAGAGAGAGAGAGAGAGAGAGAGAGAGAGAGAGAGAGAGAGAGAGAGAGTATTAAATTTTACTTTATCCTTATATTTAGTTCTAGACTTTTGGGTTTTTTTCCTTACTATGAAGGATCTTCTGAGTAGCTCAGTAGGATTGTCTGCCTTGAAAACTGGAGATCGTGGTTTTATATCCGAATACCCGCGTCATGCAGAAAATGATGTATGTTACTCACCTGGGACTCGGCATTAAAACTTGTAGCCTTGATCTCGTCGCTGAAAAAAAAAACGATGTTTAACAACACTGCAGCCAATCAACCATATTCTGAAGTAGTTGCAGGAAAGAGAATTTTACAGTACATTGGCGTCTCCGCGGCCAAATTATACATCTCCTCTTACCGCCTAAGTTTTAACAGATTTTAGCGTGAAAAAAAAATTAAGTTTGGATGTTTTGTAGCAATCTTTTTTTATATTTGCCAAGATTGATTCTAATAGTTTATTTTATTTTCAAATTACAATTTAATTTGTTATATATTACCAATTGAAAACATTTTCCGTGGTTTCTAGTTTATTCAATATAATTTTTTTTTTTTATTTATTTTTTTATTTATTTATCTAATTTAGTGAATGGGGTCAAGTTTAAGGTCATAACTTCGATTTTAACTTGTTGATAAATAGTTTTTTACACCCCTCCCTTTAAAATATTGTATATACAATATTTTACCAATTTAGTATGCATTTCATCTATTATTTCGTGTTTCAGTGGGAATCTTATTTCGTTTCAGTGTGGAAATCAAAATGGAACTTTTTCTTTTGCTACTCGGTTCAATGACGAGGCCTTATTTTGGAAATCAGGTTGAAATTGTTTATACTGAAAATAATGGGTGACGTTTGTGTGTGTAGGTTTTTTTTTCAGTTTTAATTTTTTAGTAAGTAAAGCTTAATATCTGAGTCAGTTTTGTGACTTTTAAACTTAATTATTCTGCTTCGATTAAAGTATTTTTGACGATATTTTAAGGCATTGTAACTTTGAGTTAACGATGTTGTGTCGCCTTTTTCCTCATTTATATATAGAAAAGACAGAATTTGTACCGTTTTGAATATGTTATTCTAATAACCACAACATAATCTCTTTCTTATAGACTATTTGATTTACAAGAAACCAGGTTTTTTTTAAAGACTTTTCGTGACTCTTGTTATTAATATTTTACTTCTTAAGGTTATAAAATTAAAACATCTTTTGTAATGATTATACAATTTTTTTCGATGCTAGTGATTGGTGTTAGTAACGTCACATCAGTATATTTTCTCAGTTATTCGTGACGGCGGCAAGTTTTTTTTTTTTTTTTTTTTTTTTTTTTTTTTTTTTTTTTTTTTTTTTTTTTTTGATTCTTGATTATTATTCTTTGAGATGTGAAAGCATCGAATTGAAAATGCGAACAAATTATAGTCCTGTATTGTACTTAAATAATTTTTCTTATCTTTAATGTAGGTAAAAAAAAATCCATTGCGATTTAACGAGATTTTATTACATTTTATCTATAAATTGAAAAATCTGGTTTTTATCCATTCGCTTAGCGCTTAGACCTGACATAATAAATAAAGTCCATATATATATATATATATCCGAAATACGTATTTGATTAACAAGATTGTGTTTACCCTGAAAAGCAAAATTATACACATATGTATCGGTTCTAGATAATAACCCAATATAATATCAAAATGAATTCTTGATCCCATGTTGTATCTCAGAGTTTTAATAAAGCTGATTTTTACATTTACTTGTCAGAACGAATAAGTCATATTAGCTAAGACATAGCGTGCTTTCGTTTAACTATCTAGAAAATTAAAAGCCTCTCTTTTTGGTTTATTTTAGGATTAATAGTAGACAAAGATTCAAGGAATATTCTAAAGACTTTTAATCGGCAATTAAGTGGTCAAATTACAGATATGGTAGTGCCAAACAACATCCTTTTAGACTACTGCCTAGAACAGACGTTTTAGATGTCACGGATAGTTTTGCCATTAGTAACGCAAGTATGTCCAAGTCAATTAATACATGAAAATCATTGATGAGTAAGCATTTAAATCTATATTTATGAAGAAAATAGTGTTGATTGCAAGTATCAACTCACTTACGGAGATATGTTTTAGCATTTTTTGCAGATTCTACTTTGGAGACAATGCATTTGTTTATTTATTTGCGATATGCTTTCTGTCGGATTTTAGATGGTACGCAAGTGCTCTAATTTCAATATTATACTTTTAAAATATATACTTAATTATTTAATGGCTTTTTCGAGAAAACATGGGTTTAAATTGCTTCTTAAAACCTACATTCTCTAAAACGTTAACGCATTTGAATTTACACACACACACACACACACACACACACACACACACACTATATATTAAAGAGCATCAACAACATTAGTACTGAAATACAAATTAACATGCATTTTTTGGTTAGCACACACACGCACACGCTGTGTGTGTGTGTGTGTGTGTGTGTGTGTGTGTGTGTGGTGTTGAGAAAACAATAACAGCATGAAGTAAAATTAAGATAAAAGATAATGTGTTATACATGTTATCTTTGATTAAAAATAGGAAGAATTTTTTTATCTTGGGGAAAAATATAAACTACAATTTTTCAATTAGGTGATGAATGATCGTGTTAATAATACAATGAATTATCTTGTGATGTAAAAGTGTATATTACTAAGTCATTCTTAAACCCAAGTGCTTTGGCGCCAGAAAAATAGTTACCTATGATATATTTTCAGTATGTGATCATCTTGATAACAACATATTTGGTATCATAGGATATTCAAACACCAGCATTGTCAACTATTCAGTCCTACACCAATACTTTCCGGGTACCTTTTGTAAAACTTAGCATGGCGCCAAACTCAACAATTACAGATGGATACCAAATATTCATGCGCCCAATTAACACAGATGCTATGGTCGACCTGATGTTTGAATTTAAATGGAACCACGTGGTCTACATCTATAACTCTGATGAAGGTAGTTACCAACATTGGTTTCTTACCTCAAGAACTGTTGCACTGTTAACCCAAATTCTACATATTGTACCATGTAAACTTACAGAAATTAAGAACTTGTAGTTAAAAGTTATAAAACTGACAGAGGTGATTTTTTAAAATTTTTCTGAGCTATTTGATTTTAAGATTTTTTCTAAATAATCTGAGAAACCAACTTTCAAACTTTCAAATGCCATTGTTAAAAAGGCTTATCTAAAACAGTCTGTTCAACTTAATATTAGCTAGAAGTTGCGAAAACCGAATGCCGTCTTTTTTTTTTTTTTTTTTTTTTTTTTTTTTTTTTTTTTTTTTTTAAATTCTTATGATATCCGTCCGTCTCTGATCAGAAATAAAAAAAACATGTTTTGGATATGTTTTTTCTTGTTTATTTTGTTTTTATTTCTGTTCTTACTAATTTTATCTAGGTTTAAGTCAGATTAATTAATAATTTATTTATTCATTTTTATTTATTTATTTATTTTGGTTTGTAAAGAAAAATTATAAAAATAATACTTACCGTTATTGGTTTTATTGAACCTATTCATCCTTTTCGATTGTACAAAATAGGAAATTTTAAAAGTAAGCACCTTGAAACCTTTTTAAAAGTTTGAAAGCTGAATCGGAAGTCATGATGAATAATATTTTTACAACACACAAGGGTATATGTTTCATACATGTGGGTATTTATTTATTACAAAATAAAATCTTTATTTGATAAGTTTAAGAAAGTAAAATTAATATCATTTTAGGACTTATACAACTTCAAGAATTATTCCAGTCTATAAACAACCGAGAATATGCACTGGAAATAGATGTCAAACGAGTAGAAAATGTCAAATCTTGTCTTAAATCACTTAAAGAGATGTATATCCGTTCCCATGGTAACCCTATCAACGTACTTTTTGATTTACAGTATAAAGAAGTAATAAATATTTTAACGCATGTGGTAAGTTAATAGTATTAACAACCTTATGAATGATATTTTATGGTCACGGAATGAACCGAATATTGACATTTTAGACGGGTTATCTTTGATTAATTTATGGATATATGCTGAAATAAAGTTGAACTTGTCACTCGCTATAGTAAATATCGTGGTTTCTTGCATTTCCCTGTATATTTTTTAATTTAATAAATTTTTGATTAGATCATTGTGCTAGGCGAGTATAAACTGTCAAAAATGATTGCATTGAAGTGCTTTAACTTAATCAACATCTGTTTTTCAA
>CM056604.1:20167071-20291721 GCA_029721355.1 Tegillarca granosa
TATTGCACTCAACTCCTTTCTAATATAAAAAATATAAAGAAATTTGGATTTCTGATCCATAGAAAAATATCATTTTATTTTTATTTTAAATCTGGTTGTAATGAAAAACATAACCTTTAGTTTGGTGCCAACGCCAGACAAATTTTACACGTCACCATGCAAGAGATTATGCTTACGGGTAACTTTTTGGGCATTGTTATCCAACAACTTATTATTTATATTATTTTTATTATTTTATGAATTTTATAATAATAATAATAATAATAAATAATAATAATATAATAATATAATAATAATAATATTATTATATATTGTTATTATGCTTTTGTAAAAATAAATTATCGGAAAAAAGAAAGAATAATTTACGAATAATCTGAATTATAATCAAATAATTACCAGAAAAAGAATTAAAATCACCCATTTAAACTTGGCCATTGATTTTCATTTTGACGGTTCAGTATCAATTTCTTGCAGTAAAAAAATTTATATAATTCTCATTCATCTCAATTTTGCTTGAAAGACGTTCTAAAATAACAAACATCATTCATACTTAATTTTTAAAATCTTTAATTGTGATAAATGTACAAGACCAAGGTGTCAAATTAACAAAAACGACGTTGGTAATTCTGTGCAAAAACTACCAGAGTGTGAAAAATATCTAAACGTTTTGTAAATGAAATAATACATTTTTGCATGTCCAAAGAATTGTAAACTGTTTTTCAAACTTATAAGAATCAGTCGTCTTTATAGTTACTGTTAGTAAGACTATCTAAATTAATAAAAACTGAAACATCGTACTGTTAATTCTTGATTTAACTGTAAATTTTTTCTGAGAAAAAAAAAAAAAAAAAAAAAAAACAAGGACCGGAACCTCAGCCATAAATGTAAACCTAATAGTTACACTTTCCGGTTACAAAAAAATTTGGCAAAACTGAAGTTCTTCAATTGGATAGATTAGAAACAACATATAATACAGTGGAGTACTATTGGAGGTTTTGCCTGGTTAGGCGGGGATAAGTGTACATGTTCTAAAGTGCTTATAAAACGCACTGCCTCTGGTGTTCAAGGCTTCAATCTAAATACGGCAGATCCTATTGATAAAAAAGTTACGAAAACTGTGGGTTTCTCGAGATTTTAGCTTTTCTCTATAATTAAACAAGAATTCCACAGATTAAAATGTCTCGCCTTGTTAGTTTTTGATCGAGTAGAAATACATACCTTTAACATAAACTTTCACATTTTGAAACGCCGCCGCCGCAGCCACCGCCCGCCGCCTGCGACAACCCGGAAAGTAAAACATCTAAGTCTCGCCTTATGGTATTGCCAAGCTCGACAAAAATTTTCCGTCTCTGTAAGATGAAATTTTGTTTTCTACACGTAATACAACATTTACCGACTCCAATACATCTAGATGATTTAAAATAATCGATCAAAATATGTGTGTCAACGTTTGGAATTATAATTATTTTTAAAGAATTTAAGAAAACACTGAATAGAAAGAATGTGTGTGTGTGTGTGTGGGTGTGTGTGTGTGTGTGGTAATCGTTATGAAGAAATATAACTCCTTGTTTTATCATGTTAGAATTACAGTTTCAAGTTTAATAGTATCGATTTTTTGTGTTTGTTCTCTTGTTCTAAATACATTTGTGTCGTAGTATGTAAACTGTTAGGTTTCAATCAATACAATTACAATGTAAAATATATAAATTAAAAAGAAATTATATTAAAATGTTGGTTGGTGAGTAATGTTTTTAACGTCGCATAAGCAATTTTTAAGCTTTTTCGCGGCGAGAGCAAAGTTCGTGAACGGTTAGATATGCTAGTGTGCATCATGGTCTGTCCTGTATTAGTTCGCACACAGGACCCACTCTCAATATGTAAGTGTGTCGTAAACAAGCATTTCTACCTTATCTTGATACAAAGTGAACCAGTTGATCTATTATTCTAATGCCGAGCTACAGGCGAGAAAGCAACGTCCCAAATTTAAAAAAATATATATGACCCTGTCGGAGTGTAAATGCCTGACATCCCACCCTCGAGCTAAACAATCTACTACTAAGGTATCGAGTTGGACGATATTACAATATCAACAACATCTATATATAAGAAACAATATTGCAACTTCAAATTTTTATGTGTTATATATGACCTATAATAAATTATTTTCACAATGTCCATCCCCATTGTGATTTTATACATTTGCTATTACCGTTTAACCGTTAAATATTCTTGTCGCTAAGAAGACATCTTTGTTTTTGATATTTTTGAATTTATTGAACTTTTGACTAGCCCTATGACATACCTTAATCAATTTGTTTCTTCATGGTGTTTTGACCTTTAATAATTGTGGGTAATTTTTAAAATGTTTAGTGTTATTGATTTATTATGTCATTTGTTTTTTACCGTTTAAACCTTTTATATTATGTTACAATTACTTTACAAAGTATTAGTAACTTACTTCTAATTAAGTGGTATATAATTTATTAAAAAAATAAAAAAAAAATATAATATATAAAATAAAATAACAAAGCCTTTGTGAGTAATTAATTCTAGGAAGACATGAAATAACATACATTATATAAATACGATATTAATTCCGCCATCTGAGATGCACTGGTCGTAACATTGAATTTTTTTTTTCGTAATTCAATTTCTATATTCTAATTCATCTTAAGATATTGTTAAATCAAACGGAAAAGTAAATTATATAAAATTCTCATAAGTTTTAAGAAAAATTGTTTTTGACATTTCAAGAATGTTTGAGGGATTGGTGTCATTACTGCTTCAATTAGAGTTACGGTTTGGTGCTTTTATTGAAATTTTAGTTTGCAGGCTTGAATGAATTTGATCATGAAATGTATCAATCTCTGCAATAATTATTTATGTAAATACAATTGTAATGTTATCTGAGTTTATATTTTACATTTGTAAAAACAATATACAGCAATTTTATGAGTGGAGTGCCCGGTGAAAATCACATCCACAATATATATATATATATATATATATATATATATATATATATATATATATATATATATATATATATATATATATATATATATATATATAAAACACTTTTTTTCTGGTAAAAAGTTATTTAAATATTTATTTATTTATTATATCAGTTTTTCATAATTTCAATGTTTTTTGTTTTTTGTTTTTTTTTTTTTTGGGGGGGGGGGTTGCTTTGTTTGCTAAAGTTTTATTTTAAATATATAGCTTCATACTCTTCAGGTCTTTATTATTTTATAAATAGTCAGAAGAAAAAAATTATTTTGTAAATTTTTAGAATTTGTTTTTAGCTTGAAATGTCACGATTAAAACTTCTGGATAGCAAACTTAAGCAATCTTAAAATAATCAGTATAAATTTTAAATGGTGCGTTTGTATTAAGTTTATTGATATTGCATCAAGTATCCTTATGAGAATGATGAACGTGTGTTTAATATGAAATAGGTTGATAGAATTTGATTTCTGTTTTTGACATTTTGATTTATGTTTACAAAATCCCATGCTTTTTAGTCCGTGAATAATTAGATTTGCAAAATTCAATTTCATTTGGGAATGTGATTCTTAATATTTTTGTTTTAAATTTTTGTAGTTTTTGTTTTAATTTTTTAAATTAAACAGGAAATCACATTTTAAAATTACATTTTAACGTTTAAAATAAAATGGTAAAAACAAAATATAAATAAACATAGATTAAATAAATAATTAAATACATAAAAATACTATAAAAAATAATAAAGAAAAGTAAATGAATCAAAAACAAGGATACATTTTGTAATTAAAAAAGTCATTATGTGCCTTATATTATAACATTCTTTTTTAGACATAATATTATTAAACAATGTAATGCAAAAAAAAAAAAAAAAAAAAAAAAAAAAAAATCAACTAGCATGCGTCATCAATTACTAGAAAAGCAATTTTAATCAGGTGTTTTTGCGTCAGTAAATATCTGTTTAAAAATCGAAATTGCATCACGTAATTTGCAACAGTTCTCTTGTGACTTATTTTCAAATACAACTCGAATGAGTTTCTAATGTAAAATGCTTACTCGTCTTGACGAAAATCAATTTTTGTTTAAACATTTTACAGCCCAATATTATTTATTACATGTTATACTTCTTGCTTCAAGATTCAAATTCGTTGAAGAACCCACATTGAATGGAATGGATAGGATATATTTTGGTCACTGGATCGCCAATTGATACTATTTTCGATAATAAGTTGTTGTTGTTGTTGATGTAATGTTGTTTATACAAGCAAAAATAATATTCTGTATGAAATAATCGCAGAATAATTTCGTTTTATGTATAAAATGTATATGCGTGTATAATGGACTGTTGTTTATCAATGAACATTCAGGGCGACTTTTGCTTTTGAAAAGTGCTTGCTCAATGTGTCATTATACTACAAACGATCATACCACTCTACTAATCAATTATTCTAGTTCCAGGAGAACCAGCCGATACTTTGATTTAAAGCCAAGTTTGAGGCGAAGAAAACACTTTTTTAATTTAAGTTTTATGCATTACCCGGCCGAGTTTTAAACCCACTAATATCCGCACCCGCATTTACACGTCCAGGGACGCTCAACCACTTACCCGCCGAGGCGATCTCGATAATATAAAAATTAAATTATTTAATAGAATTATACTTTCTGCATTCTGAAAGTTATATAGAACAAATATAGCTTGGTTTGGAATATCACCAATGGGTGCAAATTCCTACCGATTGCAACACTTGACTTCTTTATGTTACCGATGGAAAATTTATACCACATGGTACAAAATTTCAGTTTTGTGATAATTTCCATCAAATGGATTCACAAGTACCACTGATGCCAATAGTCAGTTATAACAAAACTCTCCACAGTGACGTTTGGAAAGTATACCGAATGCCAGCGTAGATTGAAAATGATGCAATATGCGACCATCGAAATTATAACTGAGTCGAATAAATAAAAATATTTTTGGGCATATTCTCTTAACAGTAAATCGCCCTTTGTCGGCCTATGAAAGAGAAATAAAAAGAGAAACACATTTCCTGTTGGTAAACACATTTTGAATGTATAAGTAATTTGTAGTCGAAGAAAATAAATTTCATTTAGATACCATATAGTACCATCTAAACTTCGAAGGTCCTACAAATTGAATTACCTCGATAAATAAATTGCAAGATAATTTTTTGTGTTTGGAAGGAACTATCTTTTAAATTGCTTATTTAAAACGTAATCAATATCTGTTAAAGCTTGAAACACCCACACACACACACACACACACACACACACACACACACACACACACATATATATATATTGTATTTTTATAATTTTTGTTATACGGGCTTCTACTTGTAAGAACGAAGCTTTAATGTATAAGCTCAAATCCTTTATTATCTATATATAGAAAGTTTCAAGACGACGTTATGTATAAAATGTAATATATCATGTTAAACAAGAAGCCAAATTTAATACTATAGAGTATATAAAAAAAAATTAATGAAAAATACTGGCAATCTTTCTTGCAACAGAAATACAAGTAAATGTTTTATGTAATAGCTTATTTGGTGAATAGATTTACTGAGTATCAAACTTTGTGATGTGAAAGGAATATAAAATCTGTCATATTTACAGACTTGACACATTCTTGTTTTCAAAAGAAAATGTGACAATAAATTAACCGTACAGAATGATAACATATATCCATATATAGCAATATTGAACCATGTTTCATCATTTTATTTTCAAAGATTTCTTTTATGCTTTATGTTTGTTTTATTTTATAAAGTAGTTATTAACGTGTTCTGTTTGAATTTAAATAACACAACCAATAATATGTATATCCTATTTTTTCAATTCGATCCAATAATTCTAATATCATTCACAAGAAATGACAAAATTGTAAAAAATAACCTAATATATAGAATTTTAAATTTTAATTTTGTATGCAGATGATGGTAGTAAGAAGAAGTGAAAGAAAACAGATACATGTCAACTGAAAAACATATAATAAACTGTCTGACTAAAATTTAATAAAGTTTGTATTTCAAGTCATGTATAACTCAAATGTAATTGTAATCAAAGTGTGAATATGTGGCATTTTAAACCGTGCTTAGTTATAAGATATGCAAACAGTTTGATATAAGGCTGATATTCCATTGTTCAGAACTAGTAAATATTTTTTACAAAATCAATTTGCAAATAGTCGCTGTGGCGTAATACCCATACCCCGCTTACACTTCAACTGCTGTTGTGAATTTTTCCATAATCTGACGGAAAATCAATTTATATCTCTAAAAGCTGTACACCTAGTAGCATAAAATTGCATACTTTATTTCGAACTTTAAAACTGGAATACTATTTTTCTTCTTAGGATGAATGACTGCATAAATAGAATTACAAGAAAAGAGAAAAAAAAATCCAGAAAATGCACAACTATCAATATAACTCGATTAATTTTTTCAGAAAAACAGCATTTGTAAATATTTTGTTAATCGAACAAATTTAAATTGATTTTAAAATTTTATTTTTGTTCTCGTTTCGATTATTGCATGTCAAATGCATATGAAACATAATTATTTATTAAATTTTATCGATTTGTTTTTGACAAATTTATTATTGTCTTCTTGAAAATGTAATTAAGCATTTTAGATAACAGTAACAAAATTCAATTTATTTATCTGTGTTTCTTGGACGAAACCTGATATATGTGTTAATAAAGGATAGTTTATTTTTTGGCATGAAAATTTCAATTGAAATCAAATATCTTAAATAAAAAGCTATTGTCAATTTTTGTATAATACATGTATCAAGTTCCCGAAGGCTTTCTTTGATTTTATCAGATAGGATATATATATATAATACGATTAAGACTAGAGATTGAGAAAACATACACGTGTATGATAAGAACACATATACAGAGAGAGAGAGAGAGAGAGAGAGAGAGAGAGAGAGAGAGAGAGAGAGAGAGAGAGCTAAAGTGTAATGTAATATGTAATGTAGTATACAGATAATGGGTAAAAAATAAGGATTGCACATATACTTTATACTTTATATTTTGCTTGTCTTAATTCTTGCGATTTACGTTTATATGAATGTTATATCTTTTTGCAAATCTTTTAGAATAAATTATTTTTCTTCGAATTTTTTATAAAAAAAAGGAAGAAGTCGCGAGTTTTTATAATATGTAATTCCGGATAGAGTTTTAATGCCAGTGAAAACTTTACAATAAATGTTAAATGTAAATCAAACTTCTCAATGGTCATATGTAGTTCTGAAAACTTTCCAATCAGGAGCATAGAAAATAGTTTAGATTGTTAGCCATCTACTAAATTTTATTCCATCATAAATTATGGTAATCAAAAGAAGCAAGAACCAAGAATATCTGGCTTTCAAATAGTGGAATAAACACAAGTAAAGTTTATCCATTAACAAATCCCGTAAAATTCACTTGTTTTAGATGTATAGAATTATTGATGCATGATGGTAGACATAAGATGTAAAAGTTCACCTCATGATTTTGTAATTTCCAAATTGTATTTCACCAAAATACTTTTGATTAGTTAGCATCGTCTAGACATTTTAAAAAACATTTATCAAGACTGAACAAAATACACAAGATAATATTTATATTCTTGTTTTCTTAAAAAAGTTTTCTTTCCAAACAGAAAAGCATAAATCAAATAAAAGTGACATTTTAATTGCCCTTTGCGGCAGATATGAAATTTTTGGCAAGCTGTTATCATAATTCGGGGACAAAATAAATATAATGTTCATGTCATATTTAACAAACAAACCATAACCAAATTATAAAGGATGTAATCAATTTTCTTTGTTTTGCTTTTGGCTAACTCCTTTTTAGTATTCGATAGCTGCTTCTATCCTACAAGAACAAACAGATTGCTTCAATTAGATATAAATTAAAAATATGGCCTTATTTTAAGCATTTTTTTATATAAAAATTAAGAATAAAATAAGAATTGGTGAGTACAAACCAGACCATTTTTGATTTTAAAAAAATCCAATCAAAATAAATTAAGCTGAAAATCGAGCTTAGCCTGTAATTATAGTCAATTTGCTGTAATTTTTTGTAATTTATTTAGATTCTAAATAATTTTCAATGTTTTAATCCGATTTTCATTTCTAATTTATTTTAAAAATACCTCAATTGTTAAAAAAAATTACTAAATCATTAACCAGTTAACATTAATTAGGACAAAATAATTGGCAGACAATTTTGTCAAATATTTAATGTATCGATTGATAAAGTTATTTGTATCTAGGGCATTTTTTTTGCAAAAACTTTATAGTCCCTGCAGCGCCGAATAAAAATATAAGCGGGATAATTTTGATCTATAGATTTATTTTATCACCTTTAAATAAAAGTTTCTGTGTCTATGTCCAATTAACCATTTCTTTTTTTCGAAATTTATATTCCAACAGCGCGAGGTTTTGTTGCATTTAACTACTTCAAATAAAACAATAGTTGTCTCAGAAACAGAAAAAAATAATACTTTGATTGAAATAAGGTAAGAACATTTTTATTATTAGAAACAGAAATATGATAAACGAGCAGTATCTTAAATAATTGAGAAATTCCATTCACCGATAAAAATTCGACAAACATCCCTAGGCGTTCTTCTACAATTTTTTTTATTGAAACAAGCGTTTTTTTTTAAAACTGTTACCTCTTTTTCGGATCTTCTTTGTTTGAGTCGTCTTTAGCAGGTGCCAGATCTCAGTGTCTCTCAACGCATGGGTTTAAATTTCGCTCTAGCAGATCATTGTTTTAAAAAGTTTGTAAGTTCATTTTCCGAACGGCGATGTTTTTCTCAACTTGCCTTGATATAAGTGAAATAATCTTGCATAAGGCATAAAGCACCATGAATTCAATCCATCAAATCTTCACTTTCAATTGGTCATAAATATGTCATATTGATTAATCTTAAAAGACAATCCTCAACTATCAAAGCCGTTGTGCAGTGGCAAAAAAAATTTCTTCAAATTAAATTAACACCCACTAGATGACTTACAAAGTAAAACAACGTGGGTTCGAACGGCGGGCGGAAGATACATAAGATTTTATATTAAAAAAGTATATAGTATGTAATAATGATATCCGAGTGTCAATTGGCATGAAGCGTATTGACTGGTTCAACCGTTGGCAGTAAATTTGACCAGGGGTATGCTTGTTGGTATCATGACCTAACATATTAAAGCACCCTGAGTTCTCATAAGGTAAAATGAAGACCAAATGTCACATTCACATATCTAGCATAGACATGAACGTGTTGTTTGATTTATTCGAAGAAAGTGATAAACCTACAAATGAAATTAAAAAAGAATGTAAACAGTCATATCTAACGTTACCTAAGCAATTTTCCAGCTATACTGCAGCGAGAGCAAAGTTATTAATCTCTAAGGTTAAAAAACATGTTTGTGTATGCGTTAATAAATTAGTGTGCATTATGGTCGGCCTTGTACTAGTTAGCACTAAGGGCGAAGGTCAGGGGCTAGTTTACCGAAAACAGCATTCCACCACCCTAGCCATATTATTTTGAAACACTGTGAATCAGTTGATCTACAATTCGAATGCCGAGTCACAGGTGAGAAAGCAATATCCCAAATTTCAAATTATATGTATGATCTGTCGGGGTTTAAATGCCTGACATCTCGCTCTCGAAGTAAACACTCTCCTATCAACAATATTACAATTTTAAAGTTGCTACATGTTGTATATAACATGTAATAAATTTCTATCTTTAAAATGTTCAGCGCAAACGTGATATTATGCCATTTGCTATTAACCTTTTGCCTTTCAAAGGTGTTTTTGTCGCTAAAAAGGCACGGATATTTTTCGGTATTATGACTTTATGATTAACCCTACGACATACCTTATCCAATTTGTTTCTACATGGTGTTTTAACCTTTGATAATTAGGACTAATTTTAACATAGTAAATGTCTTTGTATTTTCATACCTTATCCAATTTTGTCTCTACAGTGTGTTGTTAACCTTTGATAATTGGGGCTAATGTTTACAGTGTTCACTGCCATTGTATTATAAAGTCAAAATGGTTTTTAATGTTTAACCTTTTTATGTTATGTTACAATTACCTAATAAAGTATAAATGTTTTACATCCTAATTTGGTAGTACAAAGAATAAAATAACAAAACCTTTTGGAGAAATTCATTCCACAGAGATTAATATTTTTGCTTTTACAAACAACACTTGAACTAGGACGACTTGAAATAAAATTTTAATAAGGTATTAATTTTGCCATCTGAGATACATTTGTCGTTACATGGAAAATTGCATTTCTCGTAATTAAATTTCTTATTCTGATTCATCTTAAGATATTTGTTAAATCAAGCGGAAAAGTAAATTATAAAATTCGCATAAGCTTTAAGAAAATTAAAGTTTTGACATTTCATGAATTTTGCCTTACATGTATCATTTCTGCTTCAAACATAGTTATAAAATGTTAAATATAAAATGGGTTCATATATTTTAATTTTGTTTTATTTTATTAAATGCGAAATCACATTTTGAAATAGCATTTTTAAAATTTAAAAGAAAATGAAGAAAAAAATATAAATAAATAAAAATAAATAAATAAAAATAATATAACAAAAAAGATAAATATTAAAGAAAAGTAAATGAATAAAAACAAGAAAATACATGTTTTTAACCGAAAAAGTCATTATGTTTCTAAAGTCCTTCATATTATAACTTTCTTCTTTAGAAATAATATCATTAAAAATGTAAGGCAACCAATAGTTTTTCAACAAGCATGTGTCATCAGTTACTAGAAATGCAATTTAAGCTTTAGTAAAATATCTGTTTAAAAATCGAAATTGCATCACGCAATTTGCAACAGGTCCCTTGAGACTAATTTTCAAATACAGCTTGAATAAGTTACTAATGTGAAATGTTTACTCTCCTTGCCGGAAATCAATATTTAGTAAATAGATTTTACAGCCCAATATTATCTATTGCATGTCATATTTCTGGCTTCAAGATTCAAATTCGTTGAAGAAGCCAATATTCAAAGAAAGGAAAATTTTGGTCACTGGGTCGCCAATCAATTCTATTTTCGATAATATATTGTTGTTGTTGTAATTGTTGTTGTTGTTGTTGTTGTTGTAATGTTGTTTGTAAATGCAAAAATATTAATATCTATGGAATAATCGCGGAAAAATTTCGTTTATGCATAAAATGTATATGCGTGTATTATGGACTTCTGTTTTTTTAAGTGGACATTTTTGCTGTGAAATGTGCGTTCTCAAAGAGTCCATTATTCTAGTCCCGTACAACCACTCGATACTTTTCTAAAGTCGAGTTAAAGTTGATTTGAAAGTATTTTAAAAGCAAACCCTATCGGATTTTGAATTCACAAATATTCGAACCCACTTTAACCTATTCTGTAGGAGTACGCTCTACCACTGACTCAACGAAGCGGCTCCATGTTAAGAAATTTAAGCGAAATTTAATAAAAAAAATATAATGAGTTATACTTTGTGAAATATTATTTTAGTTATATAGGACAAATATTACTCGGTTTGGAATATGAGCAAGGGGTGCCAATTCCTACTGATTGGTAACATTACTAGGACTAGAATACATTAGGTTAACAAATAAAGATTTAGATCGACAATATTGATAAATAGTGTTACCTAACAACAGGTTGTTAATAATATATTTCATATTGAGTCACTTGATGAATTGCTTTAGCTTCAAAGTAGCAAAATATAAATACCCTCGCAAATCCAAAACATTCCGATGCATACAATTCAAAACTCGTTCTGAATTTGAAAAGTCATATGGATTTAGTAAATATTTTACATTAATATTTTAAATTTTATTTAATATCCTTTAATTAAGACTATTTAAATTTTTACCAAACAAACAAACATTATATCATGTTCTTTAATGAGAATGGGAATAATTTTTGATACTAATTATTTTTTTATTTATAAAAAAAGGTTCTTCAAAAATGTTCGTTAATGGGCGAAAATGTGAAGTAATTAAAACTATGATTAAAGGTTGCGCTTGCTGTTGCTGTACAAGGAAATGAAATGCAAAAAAGATTGGTAAATTAAGACTTTGGACACAAGGCAAAGTTAGTGATCAAAAAAGATTTTAACTTCTGTTTGGTTTGTCTATTAGTCGCCTTTTAGAGTAATACATGGTAACAAATTACAGTTCTTTTATAGTATCTATCAAATGCATATGGAAATCGTTAGTACCACTGATACCAATGGTCAATAATAACCTAAGAATCAATTTCATCAAAATTTAACTGGTATTTGTATTATATATTTACCAAACGCTAGTGTAGATTTTGAACAATGCAATATTCGATCATCGAAAACACTCAACTAAGCCGAATAAATAACAAAATGTAGAATATTTTTGAGTATATTCTTTTAACAGTTAATCGCCTTTTGCTGAAAACAATGAAATTTTTCGGTCTTTAATGTCTATTGTACAAAATGATAAAAAGATGAAAAAATAAATCTAATCAGAGCGAGATACTTAAGTTATAATTAATTTTTATACTTGAAATTCAAGTCCTGCGTCAAAAATCAGAGCAATAAGAATGTGGAAATCGTAATCTGAAATAGAACTTACATAAGAAACGTATTTTTTTAAACACATTTTTGAAGGGAAAAATAAATTGTATTCGACCAAAATAAATAACATTTAGATACCATATAATACCATCTACACGGCTGTTACAGGGACTAGTTATTCCTAGCGCGTGCCGAGTCCCGAACACATGCCGTTACCAATCTTGCGCGAGCGCTTCTTCCCGTTTATTAGAGTTGTCCTTCTTGATTCAGATCAAAGTCGGGAAATAACATGTACAGCGTGAGCATGCTGTTTGGTCATCTAAGAACTTTTGTGCCGAAAAATCATAAATTTAGTTAATTGTTTTCGTTGATATTTAAATTTTTGTGATTACTTTGTCTATGGATTAATTATACGATCAAACAAAGACGTGTTTCTGACAAAAATGGAGTTTAACGCATATTCACTTACAGAGGGACGGTCTCATTACAATGAATTGATGTTGCCATCGGAATGACATAGTGAATGAAAATCATTGAAAAATCCTGTTTTCGCAGACGAACATGTGCGTATACTATTTTTATATATGTGTTAGATGTCAATAATGACAAGATTCAGTATACATGTGTCTGCATCGATTTGAAAATCTAGTCGCAGAGAGAGAGAGAGAGAGAGAGAGAGAGAGAGAGAGAGAGAGTTGTTAACATCAAGTGTCTAGACCAATATCTCATGATAATCGGTTAATTGAAAAAAGTGGACGTTTGAAAATAAAAAACCCTGTGGCTAAAAAGGAGATTAGCCGTTCTAATGAAATAAAAACAGGCAAACCCCCTCTCAAACACACACACACACACACACACACACACACACACGCACACACACACACAAGAGAGAGAGAGAGAGAGAGAGAGAGAGATAGAGAGAGAGAGAGAGAGAGAGAGAGAGAGAGAGAGAGAGAGAGAGAGAGAGGGAGAGAGAGAGAGAGTATGGATGTTTCCTGTTACACCTTCAACCAAATAGGAATTATTTGACTAAAGACTTTTATGAATAATAATAATAATAATAATAATAATAATAATAATAATAATAATCCAAGAGAGAGAGAGAGAGAGAGAGAGAAATTTGAAAAAGCTTTTCCTTGTTATAATATCTATTATTTCAGATAAAATTTTGTACTTTTACATATACTTATGTTATTGTTGTTTGTGAACATATGGAATCATTGGATTATTGATCATTTGACACCCCCCTTTTCTTCTTCTTCTTCTTCTTCTTCCACTGCAAAAGATTAAATACTTTCTACAGGAACTCTTTTTAAAGTCTCCTCAATAAGACTATTGTTTTTAATTCAGAAAATCTGTAAAATCTTTCCTTGTTGATGGTTAGAAATTTTTTTATATCTTATAATTATTGAAATATAAGTAAAAAAAAATAAATGAAGTTACTTTTAATCCCCTTTCCGAATATTAACCTATATTTCTTTTCGATTCAAAGTTTATTTACTTTATTTTACTTTTTTTATTATTCTATTTTTTATATATTTTATTTTATTTTATTATATTTTTAAATTATATTATTTTATTTATTTAATGGGGAGTTCAAATGCTTATTGAAATCAAATTATTTAGAAACACTTTAATTTAATAATTTGTTGATACATCTTTCTTTTATTTTTAACTATTTCAGTATTTGTCCAATCAACATTAAGTGGTTTTATCCAGACACCCCTGTTTCTTCCACCACCACATGATGTCCCTATTTGGTTTTAGTAAAAGAATTCTTGTGAAATCTTGGTCAAAGATTGATAACATTTACCCAAACATTTAACTGTTAAACCATATTCATTATTACTAAATCCCCGTTTTTCAAGATTTGTAGCCACACTATATGTATTTTTACAATTTTTTCTAGTGACATTGTTTAATTTAGAGGTGACCTATAGTTCAATATCAGTCTCTGCTCAAAATCTTTTTTAAAAAGTCTGCACACTCCGTAAATTTTTCAAAAGTAGCACAAATGTGACAAATTTATTTTTCCAAAGTAACACGGCAGGTGAGGTACTCGCATTTGTATAGAAAGTTATAGAATTCAAATGGAAAAGTAACCTTTTTTGATAACAATTTTTTACATTTATAAACTATTATGTTCTGCGAATTTCCTTCTTAACACGACCGATAACCAGTTTATTTATTTATTATTAAATTATTATTTTTTCATAAAACTTAATGCAACATCACAAAAAAGCGAAGATTATCACCAATTGTTCAAGAATGTCACGGCATGTGTCCTTCCTGAGTGTCAAAAAATTAGAAAATCTACTAAGTTTTCTTTCATGATCTCATGCAAAATAACGAGTTAAGATACTTTCTAACTAAAATCAGAATGCGTTTTTCAACTTTTTGCCTTGAAATAAAATAATTCGGTATAATGCCATGTACACAAGCTTCCGGACCATTTGGAAAATGGCACTGAAACAGTTTTTTTTTCAAAAAACCGCAACTTTGAACACGATTATTTATATTTACAGAGCGAAAATCAAATATGGCATTCAGATGGTAGATAGATAATTGATCAAAGATTCGAATTTTATTCAGAACGCACAAATTAGTCTTGTGTGTTTTCAATTGTTTTTACACTACTGGAACCACCCCTATCTGAAGCGTAAATAAATATGGCGGATGGTTGCCAGATATAGTAATATCAAACCACGTTTTATCATTTTGTTTTCAAAGCTTTCTTATAAAAAGAAGTTACTAATGTGCTGCTATTTGTTTTGAATTTGAATAACACAACCAGTGAATTTTTTTATTATCCTTTTTATTTAATCCAAAAATTCTTATGTTTTTCACGTGAAACGTTTAGGTTAAAATTGTAAAAAGTAACTTATAAAAAGATGCAAAATGTTTTTGCATGCAGATGATGGCAATTAGGAGGAAATAGAAAACACATAAATTTTAACTGGAAAATCCATACCTTACTCTCTTACTAAAATTTAAACAAACAGAAAATTTATATTTCAAGTCACGTATAACTAAAATGCAATTTTAATCAAAGTGTGAATATGTGACATTTTATCTCCGTTGTTTAGTTGTCTGATATGCAAACAATATGACATCTGGCTGTTACTCCATTGTTGAGAAGTAGTAAACATTTGTTACAAAATCAATTTGCAACAAGTCTCTGTGGTGTAATACCCATAACAAGTTTAAATTTCAACCGCTGTTGTGTAATTTTCAATAATTTGACTGAAAATCAATTTTATTTTTCTCAAAGCGTACAGCCCAGTAGTATAAAATTGCATGTTTTATATACAGCTTTAAGACTGGAATACTAATTTACTTCTTAGGAGGAATGACTCAATAAATAGAATTACAAGAAAGGAGAAAATTAATCCAGAGGAATGCACAACTATCAATAAAACTCTATTAAATTTTAGAGATTTCGCATTTGTAAGTATTTTGTTTAATCGAGCAACTTTTAATTGATTTTTGAATTTCATTTTTGTTCTCGTTTCGATGACTACATGCCAAATGCATATGCTACAGATTTATTTCTTGAATTTGATCGATTTGTTTTTGTCAAATTTATTATTGTCATCTTGAAAATGTAATTAAAGATTTTAAATCATAGTAACAAAATTCAATATATTCATTATCAAATCTGTATGAAACCTGATAAATTTGTAACATAAAAAATCCTTTATTTTATGAGGTAGTTCTGGCATGAAAAAATTCAATTGAAATAAAATATTTTAAACAGAATGCTATTGTTAATTTTTGCATAATATCATGTTGCTGAAGGCTTTCTGTGATTTTATAAGATAGGATATAATAGGACTGAAACTAGAGATTCAAAAGAAAACATACACGTGTATGATAAGAACAGAGAGAGAGAGAGAGAGAGAGAGAGAGAGAGAGAGAGAGAGAGAGAAATTGAATGCTAAAAAATATGTGATGTAGTACAGAGTTAGAATGGGCATTTTGGATATGTAAAATAATATTCCATAAAGGGATTGCAAATTGGACTTTATATTTTGCTTGCTTTAAGTCTTTCACACACACACACACACACACACACACACACACACACTGAATGCTAAAAATATGTTACGTAGGATAAAGTTAAAATAAGACTTTTAAAAAAGTAAAATAATGAGGATTGCAAATAAGACTTAAGTTAATATTTTGCTTGTCTTAAATCTTGCCAATTAAGTTTATATGAACGATATATGTAGTTCGCCAATCTCTTAGAATTAATTTTTGTACTTGGAATATTTAAAAAAAACTAACAAAGTTGTAGCGACTTTTTATAATTTGTTATTCTGGATAGAGTTTTGATTCTACTGAAATCTTCAAAAATAAATGTTATAATATATTTATCTTTATATATATATATATTTACTTAAGTTAATTATAATATTGTCAATTAATTATTGAACAATTATTATATTTTTTGTTTTCTCAGTTACTGTGAATCAGCTTTTATTAGTTTACTGTTAACCAAAATTATATAGCGTGATAGTGTTTACATTAACGCATTGATTTAGATGAGGTTAACAGTCGGTAATAAAAGTTGATTTACAGTATGTTGTACAGTTGTTCTGGAGACGGGTTAATATAAGCTTTTGCTTGTTCCTGAATCCAGTTTACATTTTGTTTTGTTCTTTTTGTTTGTACTTTACAAATTAATAAAATATTGTTAAAACTAAAAATAAATGTTTAATGTTGCTTCATATTTTCCATAGTCTTATGACAACTTTCCAATCAGCAGCATTGAATCCAAGATGGTTTGTTTCCTTTTATAAGATTTTTAGCCATCTACTAAATATTATTACATTATTACATCATAAAAACTAGTAATCATCCAATCAAATGACGTAAGCCTCAAGAATATCTGGCTTTCAAATCGTGATATAAACACAAGAAAAGTTTTTACCATAACCCTATCTCGTAAAAAAAAGATCCCCTTGTTCAAGATGTATAAAATTATTGATGCGTGATGATAGCCATAAGATGTAACAGTTCAGCTCATGATTTTGTAATTTCCAAATTGTACTTTGATTTGAGTTAGCATCGTCTAGACATTTCTAGAAACATTCATCAAGACTACTCAATAAGAAATTTTATTTTTGTTTTCTTCAAAAAATTTCCTTTCCACTAGGAAAGCATTAATCAAAATAAAGTGACATTTTAATGGCCCTTTGCGGCAGATATGAATCTTTAGGCAAGATTTTATCATAACTCTGAAACAAAAACGTTATATCCATGGCATATTTAACAAACAAATTATAAAAAAATATAAGATATATTGTTCTTTTTTCTTTTTGGTAAATAATTTCGACTGATTGCTTTTATCAACATTTATCTTTCTGTCAACGAACAATAGCTACTCCTATCTTACACAAGCATACACATTGCTTTCATTAGATATCAATTAAATACTCCCGCCTTATTTTTAATATTTTTATGAAAAATAGACAATTGAATAAGAATGAGTTAGTGCAAATCGAAAGTAAATTTTTGTTTGAATCATTTCATTTTTCTGAAATAATCAAAAAGAATTAAAGCTGCATTAAGTTTTCCAAAGAAAAAATTAAAACGGTGCTAATCTAATAACTGATGTTCCTATTGAACAATGTTACATTTGGTTCAACGATAAAAGCTCGAATAAATACAGAAATTACACTATTTACCCAGCGAGATGCAGCATTTCGGATCTAATATTAGAACATGGTTACGTCATCAAAACCCGGGTCATTTAAACACAACTTTCAAAATATTGAAATACGATAAATTAAACACAGAACTTCGTTAAATTTGTCATTTGTGACTTAGTTAGGGATAAATAACACCAGTTCAAATAATGTGGATATTAATTAAGGACAATTAATGCAATCTGTCATGTTACACTTTCGATTCTAGGCTTTTCCCTACATCCGTGCGCATGCTCCAAGCTTATAATTATCATCGTAGAACTCTGACCAACCGGTCAGATGATTCCGTTTATTTACAGCTAAAAGAAATGAAATTTTAGAAAATGAATGTCACGGATCGTGGTTAGAAATATCTACTTTTAAAAAAAATATATTTTTAGAAAACCAAAAAAAAATTTCAGAAAATTGGTAAACTTAATGCAGCTTTAAACTGAAAATCGAACCTAGTCTGTATTTATAGCTAAAGTATTGCAATTTATTTATTAGGTTTGAATATTCTAATCCGATATTCTTATTTAATTTTCTTCTATTAAGAAAATCTTAATTGTTAATAAAATTACAAAACAAAATTACACCTTATGTTGAAATATGAAAAAAATGTTCATGACATTTGGAGATATTTTAAAACAATCAAAACTTTCTTTATTACGACATAAGTCAATATTCAATGAAAACACAAAATGGTATGCAATATCTAAAAGCCTAATTGTACAATGCATACTTCATAATATGTCTGTTATATATTTATCATCCAATTTTTAAGTAGATTTGATCAAAGTTTAGCCCTTTGGAACAATTTAAAAATTAATACAAATTAAAGCTGGTTATGACAAAGAACATCTAAAGCATGTCTGCGGTTAACATTACTTAAGGCATAATATTTGGCAGACAATGTTGTCAAGTATATACATATATCGATTGATAAAGTTATTTGTATCTAGAGCAAGTTCTTTACAAAGCCTATTTATTCCCTGAAGCATCATACGAAAATATAAGCAGAATAATTTTGATCTGTAGTTTTATATTATCCTCTTGAGATAAACGTTTGTGCGTCTATGTTCAATTAAATATGTCTGGGATTCTTAATCTTTTTCCCGACCGAGCGAGGTTTTGTTGCAATATCATTACTACAAATAAAACAATAGTTGTCTCGAAAACGAAAATACTTTGATTGAAATGAGGAAAGAATATTTATATTCATAGGAACGGCATTATGGTAAATGGACAATATCTTAAATAATTGAAAAAAAAAAAAAAAAAAAAAAAATACACCTATAAAAATTCAGCAAACGTCCCTAGGCGCCCTTCTGTAAAGTTGTTATTAGAAAAAGCGACATTTCTTGAAATATTGGCTCTTTTTTCAGAGCTCTGTTGGTTGAGTCGTCTTAAGCGGGTGCCAGATCCCATTGTCTCTTAACGTATGGTTTAAAAACTCGCTCCAATAGAGATCTTTGTATAAGGGACTTTGTAAATTTGTAAATTTACCTTTCAAGGGTCGTACGTCGATATTTTATCTCTACAATCCTAGAATTCACTATAATTAAAAGAATCTTAACTGGGGCGGAAAACACCATTAATCCAATCTATTAAATATTCCATCAATCAGCAATAAATATGTCAGGTCAATTCGTCTTTGAAGCTAAATCTCAAATATAAATTCGTTTTGTGATTTCTGCCGATTTATATATATTTTGCGAAATTCAAATAACACCACATAGATGACTTACAATAAAAGCGGAAGAACGTGGGTTCGAACGGCGAACGGAATATATATAAAATTTTGTATAAAAAGTAATTTAAGATACTGACACTGACCTGTCGTTTAACATTAAGCGTATTGACCGGCTCACTTGTTGACAGTACATGTGACTGAGGTATGTTTTTTCAGCGGCGTGAGGTAACATATTCAAGCTTAACGGGTTCTCGTTAGGTTAAAAGAAGAACATATAACACAATCCAATATCTCAAACATGACCATAAACTTGTTTGATTTATTCCTAGATATTTATAAATTTGCTTATAACCTAAAATAAAAGCAAACAGCTATATATATTATAAAACAAAGAATTGAATGCAAGCGGTGAGATTTTTTTAGAGCGTCAATAAACTGGTTATTCGGTTTTAAATGGATTTGTTATATTGTTATAAACATGGACAAATACATTTAGGTCGAGAGAATGAACATACCAAAAATAAAATGGAATTTGATTTCTCTTAATTTTGTTTTACACAAGACATATTACAAGGGTTATTTTATTTAATTTTTAAAAATTCTATTTAACTGTTCAAGTTGAGTGTAGATATGTTTGTTAGTTTTCTGTATTCATATTGCAACACTCTAATGCTAATTTGCACAATTGTTGGTAAATATCCGCAAACTATCTGAATACTTATAAAAATTGCCTTTACAATTTACGCTCTAGAAGAAACTCTTATATATTCTAAGACAACGTTTAATTAGTAGATCACAATTTACCATTACATTCCTTACGTTACTGGGGGCCTCGGTGGCCGAGTGGTTTAAAGCGACCGCTTAAAGTCACGGCGCCTCTCACCGCCTGGGTTCGAATTCCACTCGGGACAGATCCTAATGTGAGAAAGTTTGTCAGTTTGCTTGACGAAGTTCGGTGGTTTTCTCAGGGCACTCCGGCTTCCTCCACCATCCCAGAACTGACCGCCTGGAAATAAGTGAAAGAATCTTGACTGGGGCGTAAAACACCATTACTCCACTCCTTACGTTACTTCTCGGTCGATTTAGTCTTGAGGTCGGCTTTATATAAAACTTGCTTACAATCTATATTTACAGACTGTAAATTTAATAAAATAATTTGTTACTGTGCATTTAGGAGTCATATGGTCTTGACGAAGTATTTGTTTAAGAAGTCTCAGATATCAAGTCGTTATTTAATAGGAATGACACTTCAAGTTTAGCAGGTTGTTTAAAAATTAAATCATCTACATTGTCAATGATTCTTTTATAAATTTTAAACTGGTTAAATGCAAAATAATTAGGTAGGTATTTTATCCTGTTGTGTTGATTAAGCTAGCGCGCGTTATTCAGTTTGCTTACAAAAATTGTGCATTCATATTAACAATGAACATTATTTTTAAAAAGTTCAATTTTTAAATAATATAATGTAATAATAATATAATTGCCCCGTTTCAAACTCTCGACGATTAAGAATGTCACAGATGTAATAATAATAAAATTAATAATAATAATAATAATAGATACTGATAATAACGGGTACTGTTATTATTATTATAATTATTGTTACTCATATTATTGTTTTATTTAATGAAGTTTTAAGTCACTGTAAAGACTTTTATTATTATTACTAATTTTTGCAGGATAAACATAAATTTTAATTTTATGTATACAGTATATATACACAGTTGTTAATTCGCATTTTTGTTAAATAAATGGCAATACTTTGTATGCATTTATTTATTTAATTCGAAAGGTCTATATATATGTAAGCACTCATACATGTTCATGTTCTCTTCGCTGAAATCATAAGTGTATTTTATTGGTGTTATTAAGTTTCAGCTTAAATGTAAAAACCAAAAAGGTGGCACTCTTTCTTATAACAGTTTAATTGTTTGGTTTTTGAAATAAAGTGTCTTCTTTATTTTGCATATTTAAATTCAGATTTTATTGTGAGACGGCGAAGTAAAGAGGGACAACTCTTAAATACATAAAATAGTCTGTAATTCTTTTAAACACATAGAATATTACAGCTTGCTGAAAATCATATGACCGTCACACATAAAAAATTACAATTTGTGTTATTAGCAATTGATTTTTTGTGGAAACATTTTTAAACAGAAGTTTTGTAAATATATTTTTTCTTCAACAAGTTATTAATTAATGTTGTGTGTCAAAACTATTGAATTCAGCTCTCAAAAAATATTTTCTTGTTGAAGTCTATTTTCAGTATTATCTATATATGCAAACAAAATTATACTATATTGGTGGCTTTTAATTGCAAGTATACTATACGAACACATTTTTTTCTCATCTACTTAAGATGAATATGACAACTGACAGACTAGTTAAAGAATTTAATACTGTTAATAAGTCCAACGAGAGGATAAACTAATGGGGGAGGTTTATGACACTATCCTAAGATATTTTAAAAGATACGTCCTAAGGCATATCGTACGACCAACATAATATCATCTTATGAAATATATATTGTAAATCAAAACTATCTTAGGTTTATCTTAGTAAGGACATTATTACAATGTCTTAATATCATCTTAACTTTTAAATACATGTATAAAATATTTACAAATATTTCTCTCAGCGAAAGAAGAATTAAAACAAAAAAAATTAATAAAATTAAATTAAATGATAAGGAATAATGTATATAAAAAATGTTTGATATATATTCGCAGAATTGGTATTATTTTATTAGCTCACCTGAGCACAAAGTGCTCATGTGAGCTATTGGTATCAATAGAGGCAGACCCTCCGTCGTCCGTCGTCCGTCGTCCGTTCATCTGTCCGTCAACAATTGCTTCAAACGACTTCTTCTCAGAAACCTCTGGTCACATTTTGTTTAAACTTGGTCAAAAGCATCTATAGAACATTGCCTTTCAGATTTGTGTTTTTGGTTGCCATAGCTACTAAATGTGGGTCACAATGACCTACATAGTTAAAAACCTAAAAAGATCTTTTTCTCCAAAGCCACTTCACTGAGATAAAATCTGATGTGATATTTGGCATAAACGGCATCTTATATACCAAGTTTGTGAATTTCAATAACTTTTGTGAAAAATTAGGTTACGTGTTTTTGCGTTTATTTTTTTTGCATTGTAAATAGTACTTTTTTACCAAAATTACAGTATTATTTTTAGTATATTGTAAATAAAGAAGAAACATATGTTTGACAATTTTCATGGAATTTTGTAAAATACAAGTCACTTTTTTCAGCCTTTTTCATTTTCAATTCTAGCAACCCAAGGGTCAAGGGTTCAAATCCCAGTGGGGCCATTTTTTTTTTTTTTTTTTTTTTTTTTTTTTTTTTTTTTTGTCATTATTATTTTTTTTATTTTCTGAATTTTTGGACTTACTACGGTGCATGGAAGAGATTTTATGAATTTTTACTTTTTAGTGTAATTATTTTTTTTGGAATACATGTGATCAACAACCCACGGGTCGAGGGTTCAAATCCCAGTGGAGCCACTTTTTTTTTTTTTTTTTTTTTTATATTTTCTTAATTTTTATTTTACAATGGTGCATGTAAGAAATTTTATGAGTTTTTACTTTTTAGGTTGCCATAGCTACATTGACCTCAATTGTTGAAGACCTAAAAAAATTTTCTTCTCCAAAACCACTTCACTGAGATAAAATCTGATGTGATATTTGGCATCTATACCATCTTATAAACCAAGTTTGTGAATTCCAACAATTTTGTGAAAAATTAGGTTACGTGTTTTTGCGTTTATTTTTTATACATTGTAAATAGTACTTTTTTACCAAAATTACAATATTAATAAATTTAGGTGAATTCTTTTTCCAAACATCATTTTCTTATGTGAAGAGACATAAGTTTAACAATTTTCATGAAATTCGGTAAAATACAAGTCGCTTTTTTCGACCTTTTTCATTTTCAATTCTAGCAACCCAAGGGTCGAGGGTTCAAATCCCAATGAGGCCACTTTTTATTTTTGATTTTTTTTTTAATTCTGAATTTAATGACTTCCAATGATGCATGGAAAAGATGTTATGAATTTTTACTTTTTAGTGAATTATAATTTTGCTACCAAAATAGGTCACAGTGACCTATATAGCTAAAAACCAAAAACAATAAAAATAATGTTATCTGAAACCACTTCTATTGAGGCAACATGTAATGACTTAACCAGGTATTATCAAGACGTGAGCAAATTAGGGCCCTCTTGGGCCTCTTGTTTATTTATTTATTTTACCTTTTAAACTCGTTTTGTGTTATATATTTTAAAACTAGATACAAACTAGTTTGACCAGTCATGGGTTAATCGTGCTTTGAACACTCACTGATATATAAAAGGCAGTTTAGCTTGAGTGAATTGGACGTTTTTTCAGGGACTTAAATTCAAACTTTAATTGCTGATGTTGAAAAAAAAAATTAGACATTGTAAAACTCAAAATATTTCAATGTCCACAAAAATTGCAAAGAAAATAGCATGGGGAAAGTGTATGCTTTTAAGTTAATGCTGCAACCCCAGGTCACCAAAGAAGTGTTGAAGAAATTCGCAAGAAATGGGCCACTTATGCAAGCAGAACATGAAGAAAGTTGCGTTAAATAGACGTGAGCACGAAAAAAAGGGTGATTGTCTACCTCGAGAACAAATTTCTTCATAGAAGGATAAAGTTTTAGGTGTCATGGGCGATTCTGTTATTTGAGATTTAGAAGGCGGAACAGATACCGTAATTAATGAGAAGAAAGATGATACAATTGCCAAATCTGTAAATCAAACCTCATCATCCCTAAATATATTTTAAATGTACTACTTCATTACCTGAATATTCTCGTGCTCCTGTCATGTGCATTATTTTGAATTCTGTATGTTTTAAATTATTCAAAACAGACACTTAATTACACAATTCTGAATAAAAGTGACAAAGGGACACTTTTAAATTAAAAAAATAATAAAAGCAGATGCAGCTCAAATATATGTTTCGAAATTTAAATATTAATTAAACTGCGTAGAGAGATTTCATCGTGTAAAAATACACCAAGACCAGTGGTTTAGTGTTGTCTCCTAATGACCCATTTTAAATCAGTTAATTTATTCTGCAATTTGACCAAATAAATGAATCAGGTGTTCTGCCAGGTCAATCTGCAATGTCATAAAACCCTTGCATAATGCGTCGTAATAATTATCGTCTATTGGCATTCTAATAGTTTGTCTGGCAACTTCCTTAAGACACGATGTTACGTCACGTATGGCTAACGAGACAATTGCCCTGGATATATGTGGACAGCCATGGGATTTGGAGGCTTATGGTCATACTTGGTCAAATTTGAGATTTAATCATTTTCTTATAGTACCTACCCTAAATAATCACTTCCCAAAATATTTTTGGAAACTTCTTGAATATGCCTAAGATATCCAGTTTCCAATGACAACAACAAAGGGGCATTGAATAAGTTAAAACTGCCAAATAACATGAAAAACAGGAAGAAATTAGATTTTAAAAATTGACATATCATAAGAAGTGTTATATACTCGCTGTCGTAAATTTAGAATAGATTTTTTGACATCGTGCAAATTAAGATACCGTTGTCAACATGACTGGAGACTGAGGTATATCGTAAGACAATCCTATGATATATCTTAGTCGAAAGACACTTCCATAAACATGTACCCCCGCCCAATCTCGGCAGATGTCTAGATTAATTTACAAAATAATGTTAAAAGAAACACTGTTTTTTTTTTCTTAAGAAAAAAAATCAAAGATTAAGTACACTTGCTATAACGATTTAAGATATCGTATAACAGTTTTATTTTTTGAAATAATATTGATCATTCATAAAATAATAATAAACATAAACATACCAGTGCTTGTGTAAATTACACCCCCCCCATCCCCCCACCCCAAAGAAAAAAAGTGAAAACTGACTAATTTAATATTTGGTAACATTTGCAATTAATATATGAATTAATTAATAAATTTATTTATTTATTAATCAGTCTGTCTGTTTGTATGTCTATTATTTATTTATTTACTTATTTATTTAAATCTATTTATATGTTTGAGGCTTTTTTCAAAACATCAATGCTGCTTTGGACATTTTTCTGAAAGTATCAACAGTGTTAAAAGCCGAACATGTTAACAACTCGAGTTTACCATTCCATCCATGAGTTTCGGCCTTTTAAAGTTATCAAGAACATGATTGTTTTCCTAAATTGATTCATTGAACCTTTTTTATCGCGATATCAATCTTGACATGATATGATTAAGATTTATTTGTTAAATTTGTTCTATGGGAGTAATGGTGTGACATACATCAACTACCAGATGCTTTACATCCGTAGAGTTACATGACGTATCACATTAATCATAAAAGAGTATAAACTAAAATGTGTAGCCAATGTGTACAATATATGTTACATACATTACATATCGGGTTTCATTTTAAAGAAGACCACGTGCTGCTCAATAACAAATGCTTCTGCACTAATATATTCCCGATAACTCTTGGTCCGCGTACAATATTCTCCTTTGCAGTGTGTGTCTGTTTTATTTAACATTTTGGTAAGTAATTTTGTTGCGATGTGTTTTTCAACTGGCTGTTCATAATGCCACCTTGGTAGCTCAGTTGTAAAGCGTCCGCTTTTAGAGCGGAATGTCGAGGGTTCAAACCCCAACCGGATCATTCATTAGACTTCAAAATTTGAGGTACTTCTTCCTATACTACACCCCTGTAGTAGGAAAGGTTATTAATTATTTCACCCCGTGTCAGGAAAGTGTTATGAGGCGATAGTATGCCTTGTCTGTGACAAGTTGTTGAGTTAACCAAAATACAACCTAAAGGCGCTCTTATACAAAACAGACTATAATATATATTAGTACACGTACGTCTACCGCTTGCACGAATTCATTCTAAGATTTATCGTAAAGATTTGTACCCTTGCTCTCGTCGTGAATAACAGAAAAAATGCTAATGCGACATTAAACAAATTTACTGTTAAAAATCCAAATAGTTTTGGATAACAAACAGTTGAATTGGCATACCTTATTAATATTGATAAATCAGTAAGAACTTTCAACTGATTCATATTGCATCAAATCGCTGGACCAAGAGTCTGTAAGTGCTGTGTTTACAGATAACAATGCTCCTCATCTCTTTTTGAATTTTTTTGGCAAAATTTTCTGGAAGCTTGTCAAAACTGAAGATACTCTTTCATAACTCTAATGAATGAAAGTATCGATGTGAAAGAATCATAATTTTATCCATGTTACAACAAATCCAACTAAGGAAAATGTTTACTTGATTTTAGAGAAATCTTAATTACAAGTCTGTGAATAGTTGTTTGATACATATTAAATTGTGTTTCATTTGAGTTATTTCCCTTTGATCTTTAGTTATATTTTGTTACACAAAGTCACGTTCTGTGAAATATATTTGACGAAATTCGTTCAATAAAGCATTTTTTTCGTTTTGATTTTTTGACATCTTTTCTTACACACAGCCACGTTCTGTGAAATATATTTTACGACAATAAAGTTCAATAAAGCATCTTTTTAAACTTTTATTTCGAGTGAAACATTCGACGACAACACAACACTTTAAAACAATAATAATGAATTAAAACTATTAGACCTTTAGAACTGTCTTGCATATAAAGATCGTTAAGTGCGCAATCTTTGAATGGTTAAGACCCAACGAACGTGTAAAAATACTCATAGTGCTAGATAAAATTACTATTTCTTTACTATCCGGTTGCCTCTTTGAATGTTTTATAATGTATTGTTTGCTTTTTTATTTAATTTTTTTAGTTTCTATATCTACAATATTTAGTAGAATCCTTGTACCGTAAAACTTTGTTATGAAGTCCATTTACGATGCATGCTTATTACAGAAAAATAATCTTTAAAACAAGTTTTTGATTTTTAAAAGTAATAATGTTATCAGCTTTTTTTAAGGTACTTTCTCGATTATCTATTAGAGTAATGTGTTTTTGAGAATATTGGATATAAAATAATGTCAACAATAAATGTGTTGTTATTTATGGACTATATTTCGGTCGAATATCACTTACACTCGTGTGGTGCCATTTCAAATATGGAAGAATTTAAAAAAAAGTTTGGAGTAAATTGTTATTTGCACTGAAAGATTGCTGGCTGGTTGTCGGAAGTGAAATTTGTGAATCTTAAATGGAGGAAATTGTAGCAAAGGGATACTTTTCAATGGTCAAACACGTGGTATCGAATCTTCGCCGGGATATGGGAGCGTGAACAGGTATTTACCGAGATATTTTTTTCTGATATATTGACATTGTTAGATTGTGATTCACTCGAACATTATATGCCGAGCTTAATACTCGGTATCGCTTCAATGTTAGACAGCAAAGCTGTGAGAACTATACTAATTCTCTACACTTTATGCGGTGCAAATGTCTTTCAAAGTTAAAAAGTAATCGTGTTAAGTTTAGCAAGGAGTTTTGTTAAACCATGTATCATTGTTTTGGGGAGTTGCTAGTATACATGTATATTAATTAAAAAACATGTAGCTGATTTTTCAGTTTTTCCGATCAACAAACACAGCGTGTCAAACGAATAATTGTCACTGGATGTGGCATACATAAGTATCTGGGACATATGTTGGATGGGTGCCAAATCCACATTGTGATTTTTATTCTGCGTTTCGTGAAATTAATTTCAATTAAAATTTACACCCCTTGAAATTTACATTCTGCGAGACACAGGTTGTACCATTACACACTGTTTTAAAATAAAAGGGGATGAAGCAGTTTTGCCAAGATATGAAGAAATGTTTATAAGATCTGATTGTTAAAGATTTTTGTGGTTTCTTGATTTTGAAAGACCACTTCTTGTCAGTTCTTTCAAACGTCTACCAAACACAACATTTGATTTTTTAAACTCTGTCTCTCACTATGTCAATATTACGGTGAATTGCAGTCTATTTATGTTATTAAAAATTTATTCCATAAATTTATTTGATTTTATTTTCTGTATTTTAACAATTGAACCGTTCTTGTAAAATTTCGTAAATGCATTTTCAAGCTCGTCACGACTATAAACAAAAGTGACATTGTAGCCATGTTTGTTTATCTATGGTTAAGTAGTCTGGGTTGTTTACTGCGTTTTATATGTATTCATATACCGAGTGATGAAGTTTTTGTCGTTCATTGTCAATTAAGAACACAGCGGCTCTGAAGCTTGCAGCTTTGGGGATTTCACAAAGCAAATGAATATATATATATATATATATATATATTAATGAGATATTGATCAGTTGTTAGATAATAGAAGAGATACCTTGAGTGGCCGGAGAGAAGTCACTGACCTTCGGCAAGCGAATAGACAAAGCTTCTCAGTTTTATTGCAATTCAAAAAGGGCGATGAAAGGTACTGTTGGCCTAATAAGTTTGTACAAAACAGCAGGGTGTCTTAAATGAATAGATATAAAAAAACAGAAATGTATATAATAAATATTAAAAACCATTTTAATTAAAGATAAATATAAACATTTATTATCAACAATAGATGAAAGTATGAAAAACACTACGAATCGTATTAAACAAGCTCTTCCTTGATAAAACTTTGAGAGAGAGAGAGAGAGAGAGAGAGAGAGAGAGAGAGAGAGAGAGAGAGAGAGTATAACAATGACACAAAAAAGGTTTGGAACATAGTTCTAAATCTTTTTTTTTTTTAAATATTGAATCTTGAAAAGGTATTACATTACAAGTTTACTTTTGCTTATTTTGCTATACCAGCGCTATAAAAATGAGATCGTGTGTCTAATTTTAAGTTTAATTAACTCGACATAACTAAGGAAAAGTTTGATATTACTTCTCATGTTTTTCTAGTTTAACAAACAATTTGTTGATATTATTAATTCCGATATCTCGATTTATGTTAGAATTTCATAAAATGCATATTTCGTATTCAAATAAAAATCGCTATGATACATACCAAAGAAAAACTTAACAAACAATATGTTATTGAAGTGTTTTTGAAAAAAATATATGACCATATAAAGGAGTTAATAAAATCACCACAATATACAGATGAAATGTTAAAAACCATTTATCTTTACATATTAATAAAAATTTGACATTACGCAATTTTAAATGTGCAGAGAATGATGAATTGACATCTGATGAAGCTTAATTAAATAATTGCACCTCGATAATGTGTATTAAAAGCTTCACAACCATGAGTAATGTAACAAAAAAAATTTAACAAACACCCGTAAAATATTTCAAATTGGTAAACAAACAGCTTTCTGATTATTTTACTGATAATTACCTAAAATGATGAATTTACTTCATTTATTTCAACTTCAATTTTTTAAAATCTTTTTTTTGCTGGACAAAACTACAACTTCCATGGTTTATTATTGAAGACATTTACAAAATTATCTTTTTCATTGAAACAATGAAGTCTTTATATCACTCCAGACATAAACTAGAAATGTTGGGAGTAAAACTCACAAAAGAAACCTAACACCATGTACATTTTTATGGTGACTTGAGTGACTGAAGATTAAACTTATGGCCAAATACCATTTCTCTATTAAAACTATGCTTTGACATTGTAAAAGTCCATGGTAATATAGTGATAATGAATGTACAATACATATTGTCAGATAGTCATATATACATGTGTAGATGTTGTATGCTAATGCCGAAAAAGAATAAGTAATGGCCATGACCTGGAATCAATATTAAAACATATACTTTTTAACTTGAGATCAATGGTTATAGTTATAATGATGTCATGTGTGTATGAAACATATTGTCAGAATGTGTCACATCCATGTGCCAAATACGGTATGCTCGGACCCGAATCTATGCTAAAATTAAAATAATTTGGACCAAGAGGTCAAGGGTTATATCTAGGTAATAAATGTACGTGATTCATACGTGGCCCCTTTTCGATGCACCCACGTCCCAAATATAATATGTTTTTGTCAACCAACAATAAGGTAATGACCCAAACACGAATCACAATTACAAAACTTTTATTTGGAACTTGGGATCATGGGTCAAAGATACATATAGGTCATGGATATATGCGACACATTGTCTAATAATGTTAGACCCATGTGTCAAATATTTTATGTTTATGTCAAGTACCAAAGAAGTTACGGCCCGAATATAAATCTGCACAGAGACAGACATAAAGTAAGATTGACATGTGACACATAGTTTCAAGGTAACATACACTATGCACATATTACTGGTTTGGTATGCTTGTGTTAAAAACAAAAAGTTTTGTCTGAGACACATGGTCTCTTTGTGATGCACCCATGTGTCAAATATAGTATGTTAATGTCAACTAACAGATAAGTTATGACCCATGCCAGACCCAAATCACAATGTAAAAACTATAATTTTGATCTTGGGGTCAAGGGCAAGGTCATATAGAGGCCATGAATGTACGCGACCCACTGTCCTGTGGTGGTAGACTTATATGCCTAATATGGTTTGTTTATGAAGAACTTACAAAGAAGATATTACACAGAAACGTATCAGTGTTTAACAAACTATGATTTTGACCTGAAAGGTAAAGTTTCAAGGTAATGTTAAGATTATAAATGCATGGGACACGTCGTCTCGTGGTATTTACTCATTTGCCAAAGAAGGTATATCATGTCAAATCACAAAAAAGTTATGGCTATAACACGAATATGCATACAGATATACAGACAGACAGACACTGACAGTTTGACAAAGCGATTCCTTTATACCCCTAAACTTTGTTAACGGTGGGAATAAAAATAAAGACTTTATGTTTAGAATAGAGTAAGTTATATTTCTAATTCGACTGTTATAAATATGTAATTATGTTTGAAGGTAATTTATAATTATAGGATATTAATTATATAATATTTATAAAAATTCAATTTTCCACAAAATTATATTCTAAATACTTAAACGTTAAAGTATTGTAATGTATCAATCAGACAAATGTATGCTATATCAGTCCATGTCGAAATATTAAGAAAACATTTTTATTGTTTTAAATTCTGTAATCAATAGTTTAGCAAACGGATGATTTAAGAGGTTTTCTTATTTAATCTTTTAAAAAAAACACGCAACATTCGCGCATGGTGAAATAAAAGCAAATATGTGCAATTAAATTTTAACGTCCAACATTATTTGACGATTTTACATATATGAGGAATTATAAAAAACAATGACATACACATTTTTAATTAATATGAGTGAAAATGTATTATAAAAATAACATCAGGCGCTTTAAGACTTGTCTTTTAAGTTATCGATGATTCAGAATGCTTCTACTCCAACTACACAAAATTCATAATTGCGTTTGTCCATTTCCAGCAATTGATTCGTAGACTATCAGATTTCCAGAAGCTGATGTTTGATACTGAAAAGAGAAGAATACATTTTACCTAAAAATTTTAGTTTTAAAAATTAATCTTTAATCCGATGTTTTGTAATTTGCCACTACTGCCATATAAAATAAGTGAATTTTTAATGAATTTTAACAAAACAGAGTATTATAAATTTAATTCAGAAATTAAAATAAAGCCCCGTTAAATTTAGACCTCTTATAAATGGCGTTTCGTTTAATTCGTTCCATTTTAAACTGTTTTAGCAAAACTTTTTTTCTTAACTTTAGAATTTGATTGTTCTTTCATTCTTCATTATATTACTATTAACGAAACCTACAATAGCTTTGTTAAACTATTGGTAATCTGTATATTTGTAAAAAAAACCTATCTACAGCCCTTGCTTTCACCATCGCATAATAGAAAAACTTCAATGTGGTTCATGAGAAAAAATCCATATTTAGTTGAAACCTCTTATCCAAAAATTTGAGACAGCCCTTTATACTTTGAAAGTCCATGAAGACTCTGGAAAATTACCTACTTCTTATATTTACAATAGTTATTAAAATTAATTTTATTGCCCTCACATTTTCTATGTAACTTTGAGAACGGTTTGGAAAAGCAATGCCGGTGCACCTTTGCATTAAAATGGGTCGTCTCGTGTCATTTAAAAAGAACATTTGGCATATAACCCTGCCCACTTGTAACAGCAATGGCTATCTGACCCCGCCCACTGGTCAATCTATATGAATAATGTATTAAATCTGATAAAAAAACAACAAAAATCAATTACATTTTGAATTTAAAATTGAAAGAACAACTATTTTGAAGCAAATTGTTCGAAAACGATGAATGAATGGGTGCCACTGAAAATTCTTTTTGTGGATTAACATTGGTAGTTCATGTACCAGTGCTGTCAGTTGGCAGAGGATTTGTTTCAATGTTGCTGACGAGGTACGAAGGAAGTTGTGAAAGCGTGTGAACTAGTGCTTTTTTGTTGGTTGTAGTAGCCAAAATACAGCTTTTAGTTTGTTTTTGGGAAGTTGAAAAATCTCTAGTTAAACTATTAACAGAAAATTTGTGTACATATATCGTCACTTTGGTACCTTATTTTTCGATTATCTACCAGGGCGTCACAGAAGGCTTGCATGCGGGGGGCACGCGCGCAATGGACAGTGTAACGTTGACTACACATTTCATTTTTCGTGATATATTTGTTTAAGTTTAGTTTTTATTCATTATGTCGACCTTCACCTCTCTTTTGATTGTAAACAAACGGTATGGAAGTTCAGAAAACACAACGTTCGGCACACTTTTCTGCAATCTGCGGTTAAATGACGGGGACGTCACTGAGCATTGTCTTTATGAAGTTGCAAAGTATAGTCGACGTCAAATACTTTATTGAAACAAAATTAATGTGATTGTCAAAATTTAAAATTGAAGTGAGTACTAAGAGATTACGTAAGGAAATAGAAATAATATAGCAAAACATTAGCCATCACTTTTAAATGAAAACAAAAAAGATAAAAAGTGATGTGCAATCATTATGATGTAATCTGAAAAAAATTGTTCCGTCTTTTCATACACAAACAATTAATTTATCATTGTTCTAAGATAAAATTTAGCAGGTATTTGTTATATATATATATATATATATATATATATATATATATATATATATATATAACAATTATTTGTCATCATGTTCAATATTCTACGAATTCATGGTGATTTTTTCTGTAAACAGATATGGAATAAAATTAGATACAACTTCACCGCTCTGTAATACATTTAAATACTTTATCTTCATTTTTCTGAAACCGATTTCAACTTAAACGCTTAGACGCACAGCTTACCCTTTTCCTTGTAGAACATAGAAAACATGCATCAAAAATACAATGGTGTACATTATTTTTTTTTTTACTGCAAAGAACTGATTTTTACAAAGTTGCTGTTAATGTACTTAAGAACTGAGAAAGAATTACCTGAAGACTTGTAGAATCACTGTTTAAGTATGCACTGCATATGTTGAGTTTCTGAAATAGTTGATTTATAAAAGGAACAAATGCTAAGAAAAAGAGTTAAAAGTGCAAAAATTATTATTGAAAAGCGTAATTACATTAATATGTAAAAACAAGTAAAATGTTAAACGTCCCATGATGTCACAAATTCACTGTTTAATAAAACGTCCTCAACATTATTAGGTTTATTTAGAAAATGTAACTTATGGCAAAATGTACTGCTTTCCGAATTTTTGAAAATTATTTTTAACTATTTTTGTTCCCTCATGCAAAGCATTTCTTAGCTTGATTTGGAATCATATAATTTGAGAACTTTTGATGCATTAATTTTTCAAATGTTTGGATTAACGTTTTTTCTATTGCAATTTTCGGCGCCTATTGTCACTGATGAGTAAAGAATTTCTGAAATGTGCACATATGACAAATCAAAATTAAACAGCTATTTATGTTGAATATGTATTCCTTTTTCCATTTCAAGTATATTTTTTTAGTTCATCGAATATTTATACTTATTCCTTTTAAAAACAAAATGAGATTAATCAATCGTTTTCATATGTTATATTAAAGACATTTTTATGATAGGAAACAAACAAAAAATATCCGTCCATGTTCAATTCACAACCTACAAAATAATAAACCATCAAATTTAGTTAAACACGTAAAATCCTAAAACGAAATTGAGACCGTTTGTACATCAGCTGGAATAGACGACACATCCTTTCAAGCTAGCAACATCGCCACCTGCAAACTCCAATAAGAGAATGATAGGAACATGAATTCATGGGACGTCAAATATGCCAAGAATAGGTTTTAAGAGATAACAATTTTTGACATTGCTAAATGTTATCAAAACCAATCGATATTAAAACAAAAGAAGATGAAAATAAGAGTATGTGAGTATGAATAAATATATTCAAAACAATAATGTACGTTGATAATTCATCAACATGCATTAAAAAATAAATTAAAAATATTGATATTTAGAATTGAAATAAAATTAACAAAATGCAATGTGCAGTTTCAATAACGTAAAAACGCCTTATTTACTTACACCTTTATTTTCTTGTGCGCCGTTAGCGTTTAGAGCCCGTAATGGCTGACGTTCACCTTTATCCCCAGGTGTTATTATTTCTACTCTTTTATCTTTGTTTTTCGACTGAAAAAGCAACTTAACATTATGTTATTTTATTAAATTAATTAGTATTTGCTCGACATTTTATAAAATTTTTGGGAAATCTCTTATTTTTAACTTGCAGCATTTTATGGAACATAATCCGATTGATCGTTTGATGAAACGTATGAAATCACTTTAAACTGTAAAAAATGAAGAAAAAAAAGTCTTTTAAAAGACCGTGCGATAGATAAAATCTGATTTATAAATTACTTCAGAAGAGTTGGATCCAGTAGGAAGTTTCCATTGCAATGTCAAATATATTACAAGTATTTTAACATTTAAGTGATACATTCAGCAAAATATTGTTTCTCTTTCTGTACAATTATATATATGTGCCCTAAACCATTGTAAAATCGCGGCAATGCAGGTGATCTCTTGGACCAGGACCCTGGCACCTGCATCACCCTTCTGTATTTAGAACCTGGAATAAAAAAAAAATATTTGTAAGACGACTCGTTTGACATTTTACTTACTATAGTTTTCTTTCGTTGCTTGCGTTTGACGTGAAGCAAGTATTCACAAACGCCGATAAGCATCGCCAATACAAGGCCACCTATTAATATGTGAAATATTCCAGACACATTACTCAGAGAAAGTTCACGTTTTCTGCCATCCTGTAAATAATAAAATGCTGTAAAATACTTTTTGTTGCTTAAAAGTGAATAAAAACGTCTATGTTTTATAAATTGTTTATGTTTTTTCCAGATATTATAGTAGTGTAATTTTTATGTGTTAGCCTTTATTATAGTAACCTATCTTATTGTGCCAATTATTCAACTAATGTGAGATTTGTACCTGCAAGCTCAGAGTCGGTATCTTCACAAGTAATTATTAAACTACAACCTGTTAGCTATATGTGACTTGACTAGGTTACTCACGTGAAACGTGAATAGATTTGAACCACATGTGTTTTATTTTGATTCATTCACGATATATTCTAAAACAATTTGGTTAAGATTGCAAATGGCATATCATAAAACGCCTATTTATCCTTTATGAATACAAAAGGCATCACAAAGCAAAAAGAATCCAGGAATACGGAAAATGCCTCCACCTAGTTGTTTTGATTGGTTTTATTATTAATTAACATTTTCGGTTAATTTTACTAATTCTTGACCAATACACAATGGTAATCTTTTCTAAACCATTACTTCATAAGCAATTTTGAGAGATTCATATTCAAACTTTCAAATTGAATTTACTTCAAAATATTTTACGCTTAGTTATTTTTATAGTGTTTTGCCGATTCGTTGAAATATGATCAAATAGGTTTCTTAAGGTTAATTCTATTTAAAGAAAATCTATTAAGTTGCTTACTTTGGAGTAATAGTACTTTATTCTGGAATAAAGAGTGTAAACCCTAAATAAATCAGTGTAAATCTTAGATTTAGTAACTGAATTCTAGATGAAGTAACTAAATCCATGATTAATTAAATATATAATACAAATACCAGTTGAATTTTGATTAGGTAATTAATTTTAGGGTTGCTTTATATAAAGTACTTACTGACGAAAGCGATCCGCACTGACCTTTATCATACCACCATTTCTGCTCTAATTTAAACAACTCGCCTGATTCCCGTAGTTCCAAAACTGCTAGATTTATGACTTTGCTTAAAATAATTTTAAAACCAGATAGTTTTAAAAAAGTAAATAAATCCTAATACTAAGATGTTCAAAACGGTCAAATAGGACATGTTTTAGTATTTTGTCATTTGAATTTGAGGCAATGAAAAGAACAGTTTTAGTTAAATGTAGCATAACACTTTCTAGAAATTACAATTTTTAATAAATTGAATTGGTTACAATAACATCATATTTACATATTCTGTGCAAATTGGATAAAAAGATAAATAAAAATAAAATATAAATAAATCAGATAAAACACATAAAAAAAAAAATATAAAACCCCAATAATTTCTTAATTTTCCACGTTAAAGGTAATCAATTAATAAATTTGCAATGCCAATTCGTTTGCTTTCTTGGCAATCTTGGCTATCGTACGATCATACTAGAAACTGTTTGAAGTCTGCATTAATTCAGGTCAATTCTACCTAGACTCGTTTCGTTTATTTTAACAGGTATTTTTTTTCACAGAACTGGTTTTTATAATCTGTAAAACTGTAAAATATCTCATATGGTTATATATTTACTTTCTTATATTCAAAAGTTAATTATCAGAAATAGTGTTTTATTAAGAATTTCAAAGAAATACATTATTAAAATAAATTAATATTAATCCAGACATAGGAAATGTATTAAAATACCTTAAATTACTCCCTTTACTTGTAACTATTCCATAACCAATGTTGTTTATATTTTCACCAATTTTCATTGTTTTACATGGCAATCGTTGATTGAAATATTCGTTAAAGGTCGACTCAATGAGAAAGGCATATTCTCCTTTACTCGACTTGACCTTATCCCATCCATCTTCGTTACTTTCTTTAAATACAGTTTCATTCCATTCTGACATTTGTTTAAACATTTTCTCGTACGTATAAACCTTTGATTCCTGCATAAACAAGTCAATACTATGCATGACAAAATGTAAAAACAATATGTTCATTTGTATTGATAATAAACTGAAATTTCGAGTACAAAATTACATTGTAGAGGTTTTGTAAAAATGCAAAAAGGCATTAGGAGGAACAAACGTAATAGGGCAGTGACCAAAACGTTATAACAATGAATGATATTTAGCAAACCACTGTGGTAAAAATATCAACAATTAACTTGTTTTTAAAGATGTTCAAACATTTGGCTTTAAAAATCCTGATTCTGAACGGTATTTAGATTCTTTCTCTGTAAATTGTTTGTTGTTTAAGCAATACATTTTACTTAATAATTTATTTCACAAACATCACGTCGAAACAAATTGGATGCAAACAAACTGGTACATGTAAAAATCGCATTTCCAAAAATAGTAAAACAAGGAACAATATGTATTTTTGATGTTTTTAATATGCCATTCAAAATGAAAGTTTTTTTTTATATTTGTAAACAAAACTTAACTTTTAAACTTTAACCTTTTTAACGTTATTTTTTCATACACTATAGTGTTTGTTGAAAATAAAAGATTTCAAATTACAAGGTTAATAATTACCCTGAAAAATGAAAATGTCGATCCACCGGATTTACATCCATATTTTATTTTATCTTGTTTGATTAAATCATCCACGGAATTAATTGGAATTATCAAATTTTCTATTGTTAAAAAGGCTGCCAAGTTTGCTGTGTACGACGAAACTATAATGAGTGTAAAAAACCACCAAGCACTTTCTGCTATTCTACCAGAAATTGATCTAATAATAAACAAAGGCATTAAGAAATATAAGAAAAATGCGGTTGTAGGTAGACACAGGTAACTCCAATACTGTAGAAGTTACATACAAAAGGAATGTGAAGTATAAAAATTCAAAATTCTTACAAGCTGGAAAAAAATCACATCATTTTATTCATAAGTATCACAGGTTTCAAAACATTTGCTAAATTGTAGAAGCATTTCAATGCACAAGAAAAAAGCTAATGGGCAGAAAGACAGACGGAATGTCATAATACGTCCCGTCCAATGACGGGCGTATAATAAAAAACACATATGCTCTAAAATCCAAACCGTCTTAACAATCATCTCAAATTTTGAGTCAACCTAGCTAGCAAAATTTTCAGTCGTCTTAATTTTTTAAATTTATTCAAAACTAAGGTATGTTCCCTCCTGCAAAACATTCCTTAGCTGGATTTGGATTCACATATTTTTGGAACTTTAGATTTATTAATTTGTAACTGTTTGGCGTATGATTTTAATCTATAAACTTTTTCGGCCCCTAGTGTCACTGATGAGGAATGATTTTCCGAAATGTGCACATCTGGCACATCAAAATTTAGCAGGTATTTGTTATATATCTAATCTTGTAAATTGAAAAGATAAGAAAGTTAATAAAATGCAAAAGTAAAAAGATTTAAATATAAGAAATATGTGCCATTGTAAAATCATATCTAATTCGGAAATATTTACCGTGGGAATATATCTGATCCTTGTTGCATAAGGGCACCTAACGATGACCATAACGCATTAAGAAAGTTAAAATCTTCTGATGGTCCATCTTCTGAATTTCCTGACCATTCATAAGGACTGAATCTTCCAACAAGAAATAATATTAAGCTCACAGCGAGAAAACCTACAGTAATACACAACCAAACTGAATTTGATAACGGTTCTTTAAATGAGAATACACCAGGTTTCTGAATGTCTGGTCTTTTAATCATAATACTTATTCCAGTTTTCATAAATGGTTTAGTAAATTCCACTTCTTGTTGTCTTTCTTCTGTGATAGTTACAGGACCAACTGCCATATCAGCAAACTGAAATTCAACATGCAGCTTTAAGTGTGACAATTTTTTAAACATTTTCTCACAAGATACCATGAGAAAATGCGACAAACACATGTATATACTCATACAGTAGGCTATACTTTTGAAGTGAAGCTAATTTTCAATTTACTTAAGAAATAAAAATTGTAGGTAATAGTCTTCTATTATAATTTTAAGCAAATGTCTTTGGTAGAATAAATAGCTCTCAGAAAAATTTAACAATGAATAAATAAATAAAAAACCTACCATGACGTATTTTTACTTTATTTTATTATAAATTGTTTTCAATAGTTTTATAAATCAATTTAAATTTTCATTTTAATAATTTTGGGTAACTGAATTTCAGGTTTTTTTATAGCCTTATTTGATTCAAAATATGAAAATTTAAAGTTGTAACAGGTTTAATTAGTTTTTTGTTTTAATTCATTTACTAAAGCTAGGTAGCTTACTTTTGACAACATTTGCATTTCTAGAAAAATGTCAACTATTCAACTCTAATAACACACTTACACCGTTGATAATTTCACCTATCAAACCGGTCCATGAATTATTTTCTCCACGGACACCATATACTTTATCCTTACGGGGTCGGAGTTCATAATCAAAGTCCATGTTCTTTGTTTTTTTGAAAATTAATTCTAATAAATCTACAGCATAACCTTCGTAAAGACTTTCACCATTTGATGTGTTTGTACTTCGCTTTTGAACGAAAGGCGGTTCCTGAAAAAATATAATCAGTTATGTACACGTTTCAAAGTTTATTGATAAATTTAAATTCGTTTTGACCGTAAAAAGGTATGGTTTTATACGCATACAAAATATAATAATAATAATAATAATAATAATAATAATAGTGGTGTTACAATGGTCACAGTGCATAGTGCATAGTCAACAAACATAAGTTGACGTTTAGAATAAAAACACCTAAACAAAACTTATAGTTACCTTTGCTTGACTATAATGAGACATATTAAAAATATATCATTTGCTATTTGTTATCTTAAAAGTCCTAAAAGCAGGCCAACGCAAACCATACAATATTTTATAAACATAATTAATAACTTAAGTGAAACAAGTTTTATTAACTTTATCATGCCGACTACATTTATAAATTCCTATTTATGAAAAACATTTAAAAAAGTTTTAAAATTAAATAATAAATGAATAGATGCCATCCTGCAAAGTTAATTACCACAATAGTCGTTACAATTAAAGTTCTATTGTGTTCCCGTATTTCGGGCTTATCAGGTCTGTCAAAAATCGTTGTGAGATTACTTGCAGCTGTCCATACTCCAATCTAAAGAAAAAAGAAAATTTTGGAACATATGTATGTGAAGTCTAAGTATATTTGTCTATGGGAACAATACATTTTTAGTAGTCAACGACAGAGTTATTCTTGGAAAAAAATAAATGATTTCAAACCAGAAATAATGACACGCACAAAAGGTTCCATCTGAAGCTATACGACAAACCTTTTCTATTGTCAACTTTCCGTTTCTTCGCAGTAAAATCCCTGCTTTACATGCGTATGGTGTAAATGTTTCACAATTAATATTGTTAGTAGAGCTTGTTCTCACTACGGGGACTTTTATTTTTAGAAAGTCCCCGTAGTGGAAACAAGCTCTGCAAAATCGTATTAAATATATAACAAATACCTGCTGAATTTTGATGTGCCAGATGTGCACATTTCGGAAAATCATTCCTCATCAGTGACACTAGGGGCCGAAAAAGTTGATAGATTAAAAAACATACGCCAAACAGTTGTAAATTAATGAATCTAAAGTTCCAAAAATATGTGAATCCAAATCCAGCTAAGGAATGTTTTGCAGGAGGGAACAGACCTTAGTTTTAAATAAATTTAACTGAGAAATTTAAATAAAATTAACTGAGAAACATATACACAATTCGCAGGAGAAGCAGTGATATTACTGCAAAGAAACCGAAAGTCGACATTACGAAAATTGAAGTCATAACGTTGGTCGTATATCTAAAGATGTAACATTTCGTGGGTGTCATAATTAAGGTATAAGTCCAATAATGACGCAGAACATGAAGACTCAGTCCTCAACTTCACTTAAATAGATGGCATTCACATATTCTCCAAAGTTGGGATTATTAAAAACAGACCATCATCTATATATCTGTATGTGTATTTTAATGATTTACCGCCAGTTTCTGTAAAAACTCTTGTTCACATAAATGAGGAACCAAATCAGAAAGCAAAGGTGCATTTGAAAACCGAATGTGTTTGAAAGATTATATTGCCAAACACGACAGATATGTTGTCTATCAGAAGCCCGTTTGTAAAAGAATGACAAGTATATGGTTTGTTTTAGAAGTTTTTTCGATTCAGAATAACGAATAGTGGTGTAAAGTGTAGAAAAATCAAGTTTTTATACCTTTTACCAAACATTAAAGTATAAAAAACAAGATGTTTAAGTAGCTATTTAAAATTTTTAAGAATCCATATTTGATTGATGCCAAACGTTGAATAGACTTTTCTAAATAAATCTAAAGGTCTTAAGGCCATCTTTGACAACTGTTTAACAAAATTTGTTAGAATTAAAGATAATGATTTAGATGTACAATTCTATATATACTTAAATTGGATATATTTGTCCTCAGCTAGTTTTATGTTTCTTTCATTCTTTAATTAAACTTTGCACATGGCGGTTGTAGCTAGTAAGAGAGGAAGTGTTTTACCTTCCGGAGCACCCAACCTCAATTCCTCGATGAAATGACTAGAATGACTTGTATGACTAGAATGGCCAGTTTTCAAAGTGTTTTACTGTTTTTGATTGTGATTTGGATATGGACTTGTATGTTTGTATTTAATTTTATTAGATGGTATAACTAAGAACATGGAATTGAAAATTCATCAATAAATAAGAGTACATTGCAGATTATAATAATTATAGAATAATTAATAGATGACAGTACAAAGGATAATTATTTAATTCATAATATTTAAAACAAAAGTGATTACCTCTTTCAATGTTCTCTCTTCTAGTGGTTTCGTCTGTCCCATTTGGTACAATGATAATCTATATCCTGTTCTACGACCATTTTCATCTAACCTTATATGTCCCGTTAACCCTGTGACTTGTATCTGAAAATTACAAATATGAATTTACTTCAAAATTAATTACACATTTTACAATAATAATAACCAACAAAATCGATCTAAGAACTAGCTCTTGTATGCGTAAAATGTATAAATATATATATGTATATTAGAGTCTGCTTAATACTGGCGCACACTCACGGCGATTTTTTAAGGTGCTTGAAACCGAGTTAGTGCGGCGCAGACAACATTTTACAACAAAAACGAAAACAACAACAACAACAATAATAATAATAATAATAATAATAATAATAATAATAATAACAAATAGAGAAATAAATAAATAAACTTTTAACGGGTGTTTTGTAGTTAGATTGGGATTTTTTAAACTTTGGTTGGTTACGATGCTGTTTCATGTCGCATTCCCGACTGGAGCAAACTTCTCTCTCATCAATCTAGGAACATGTTCTTCCATGCGTTAAATGTGAAAATATATATTTGCCTATTCTTAGCACACACCTAAGGCTTCATTAGTTTTACAGCTTATCCAAAAAATATATAAAAAATTAAATTAAAAAAAAGAAAAAAAATTGTAAGTAAACTGTGGTGACCTAATTCATGAATAAACAAGCTACCTACATCGGGTTTACAGCTGATAAAAATATTTATTTTTGACTTCTGATGAGCTAATTCATTACAATGAAAAATTACAATTTATAAAAAAATAATTCATTATTAGACTGTCATGACACAATTTAATTACATACAAACTATACAAAATGATGTAACAAACAGAATTTTAGGGACCTGGGTGATTAAGTGGTCAAAATAGATCACAAGATTTCTCATTGCGTTTGAAATTACACCCATCAAATCTTAGTGTGAAAATTATTGTCAGTTCTTTTGTCGAAGGCCGGTTGTGTTCTTCTGGCATTCCAGAATGCTCTGGTTTTTCTGAAATGACCATCTCGATATAAGTGAAATGTTATTGGTTTGAGCGTTATACACTGCTAATCCATTCTAGTAGAAGTGAATCTATCAAAGTTTTGAAATTACAAAGTAAATCAAATGTGTTTGATCTCCAAGATTGTATTAAAATCCGATTTTGAATTATCATGCAGTATATATTATAATTATAAGACAACAGTTTTTTAACTTAGGTTTTACACTAAAAGAATCATGAATTTAAAACCCTCCGTTTAACCTTAAACAGGTGTTAACATATGCATGTTACAAATAAAATCATTTTTACTCTCATGGCTTCAGATTTTTGTTTAAGTCGCAATTTACCAGTCTCGAAAGTACAATGTTTTTTGAAAGTGCTGTTTTGAGTACGGTTCATTCAGCCATTAAATGCAATTTACAAACCATTATATACAATCTGTCCATAAATAAAGACATTTATCACTCTTCAAAGATATGTCCAGGGAAAATTTGATGAGGAATTAGGTTCTTTGGAAACTGTCATCTTCAGATCTTTTACTAATATTCTATAAAATATCAACATTTCAAACCTTTCATTTCCGTGCTGTAGAACGAGGAAAATAGGATAATATGCCTAATCCCTCATTCTGATTTCTCATTAACTTTCATTAAGAGAACTTCTCTACAATCAATTTTATGATTAGCATCATTAGTTATAGATGACAGACGAATTTGTGCTAGATCCAAATTGATATATACGAGGAATCTTGTTGATAACAAATTTATTTATTAAGTATTGTCAATGGAAACATAATTATTAAAGTACATTTAGAACGACATTAAATCCTTTATTCTTTATTCTTTACTCAACACAAACACACTGGTCAATGTCGAATTCACAGTTTCAAAAGCAAACTAAATAAGTGAAAACTATAAGATTAGGTAAGCAAAGTAATTAAAACATTACAGTTGAAGCATGCTATTAATAACACAATTATTTGTAATTATTTTAACAAAACAGTTTATTTGTGTATAGTTTGAATTTAATTTGATTTGATTTAAGGCATTTCTAAGAACCCCGATCTCAAACAGACAAATCGGGCACTTTAGCAACTGAGTTACAGTATATTAAAGATTTTTGTGTTATTTTTACCTATATATCATACCGCTATTAACGTAAGCAGGCACGTGAATAAACAGTGTGAAAAATTCAAATGTACTTATATTTTAAAATAGTACACTGATAAATATTCAAATATAAAAATCAAGATTCTTTTTTTGTTTTGTTACTTTCAAAAATATATCACTTTCGTAGCTGAAATTTAAAACAATTATTTAATTTGGAAGTAGAATGTTTCATAATTTTATTGAATATTCATATTAAAGTTTAAACCAAATTAAGAAGTATGACTGTAAACTGTAAGTTAAAACGTTTTTGTCTACATTTTAAATTGCTGCAATCCAATCTAATTGCCTTTACGTCGGTCTGATAGAGCCAAGTAACAGAAATATCCACTGAAGTGTCTAATTGAAACATAAATTGTTGGTTTTCTAGTAATTGAAGTATTAGCTACTCTAAGGAGTCATATTCTTTAATATTAAATAAAGCAATTAAATGACTTTGGCGCCAAAACTACTAAATGATTTTATCATTTTGAAGAAACTTATTTTTGCTTTTGTATGAACACACACACACACACACACACCGCATGCCTAACTGACACATTAAATAGCTTTTTGGCCATCAGAACCCAGAATCAATATCTTATAAAAATACCTCTTTAATTGTGACATGTCACATATGCACATTTCAGAGTATCATCCCTTATCAGTGACGCTAACGGCCGAAAAACTAAACAGACATACAAAAAAACATTAATCAAACAGTTGAAAATTAATGAACCCAAAGTGGTCAAGTACACAGACAATAAACAAACAAACATAAACAAACCCGGTTTGCGGGTATACAAAGATATAACTCGGGCAGATTTCACGGTTTTTATACGCTCTTACCTTTTTCAGTGCATTTAGTATCAACGGACCTTTATAGAATGGTTCTAAGGGATCTGAGCTGCAGTCTATTCCACAAGTTTTGTTTGTGTTACAAAAAACACCACGTCTTCTGCGGAAATGTAAATCAATGAAGGTAGCGTTCTTCCACATTTTATCTAACGCTGTTGTTAGTAAAGCTATCCCATCTGCAGCCAATGCGGCTTGTACCTGTGTATTAATGTAAACGTTGTCTTGAACATAATTAATATAATATAAATAAACACAGGACTTCGGGGCTTACTTTGCTCAACTTGCAATTTTTGCATTTGAATTTTGACATCCATACAATAAAATCTTTACTACCAGACACAATTTTAAAAATGAACCAAGGATATTTTCAATATAAATTACCTCCATTTGGACCAATGTTATAAGATGGAAGATTTTCAAAAAGACAGTCAAACTTTTATTGACCAAGCATACTGAGAAAACCAGGCCTTCAAATTTATGTTAAGTTAAACATCTTTGTTTTATACGGACGTGCTAGACATTTTTTTTAAATGTTTACTTTAAATTTGGGTCATTTAGGACTAGTGAATCGAAACAAAACTAAATTTCCATAATCGGTCAAATTTGAAAATGAAACGTCAGAAAACCTGTTCATGATGTTAAAAGTCTTTAAAATTGTCAGTATATCAATCTTTTTCTGTTTTAATTATAATTTTGGTGACATTTAAAGGTATAAAAGGTCATGCTATATACAATTTTAAATCTGCATTAGTAAAAGATATTTCCCTCTTGTTCTTTTTGGCAAAGAGGCTTGAGAAGGAGACAGTTTAGAAAATTTGCTCAATCTTTAAATATATAACGCAAATACCAGTTACATTTTGATGTGCCAAATGTGCACATTTCGGAAATTAATTCCTCATCAGTGACACTAAGACCGAAAAGTTAAATAGATAAAAACATAAGCCAAACAGTTAAAAAATAATGAATCTAAAGTTCAAAAATTATGTAAATCCAAATCCAGCTAAGGAATGCTAACTAGATTTAACTATTTTTCGTCAAATATAAATATTTGTTTTATCAACTGGCGATGTTACCATCGGAAACAAAAATGTTTTTTTATGCAAGTTCGCTAGCTTTTAATCTTTTTTACACTTAACTAAAGTACCTACCGTTAATTCGGGAGCACGTCTGCCGTTTATTTCTACGATCCACTTTTGATAAAACTTTGTGAAATATTCATCATTTGTGTTTAACAACTGAAACCCACTAATTGTGGATCCACCATGACGAAATATGCTTAAATTATAACCTACAATATCCTGCAAAAGATGTGTAACGGAAATAGGAAATGTTTATTAAATCGATGTTTATTAAAATAATTTTAATGCTATTAATAATACAGTTTTCATTAATGATATGAGTGAAACTTTAAAGTTTCAAATGCGCACCTTTCCAATCACAGTCTAGAATTGAGTCTCGCTGTAATAGAAAGGATTCTCAAATCAGTTGTCACCGGGTACTTCGGTTTCATCTCCTATTTCAAAAACTGACCTTTTCAGTACAAGGGAAAGAAATTTGACAGCTTCATTAAAGCCAACAACTCATGAACTCCCCAAGAGGTATCCAGTGTAAGTACACTGAGAATTCGGAACTGATATGATGTTTACTCTATGGTTAAATTTACATATTTACAAACAAATGTTAATCCTATAATGTAAAAATCTGAGTACAATTACATGTTTGTATTATGTATATATAGGCAAGGTATGTATAAGTTTCTAAATGTAGACGAAATATATATTAAATGTATATGTATGTATGTATAGTGTTATCTTTTCAACTAAAATAAAAAAAGCTTACCAATCCTCCTATGATATAATGGTAGCCATATCTATTCATTCCAACATCAATAATCTATAATAAATAAAAACATTTTATATTCTATGTCCCTGGTAATCTGGACTGTTAATTTTCTCTTGTGACCTTTTTTATTTTTATTTTATTACTAAATTTATTTCAAAAGTAATATTAACAACAAGAAAAGCGTGAAATAAAAACGACGATATTATAATTGTATGAATACTGAAATGTTTTCTCTTCTTTTTTTTTTAGACTTTTATAAGAATTCAAGTTGGAATTTTATGATGCTTTGAGTTATATGCATAAATATCAATTCTAGTTTTAAAAAAAACATCATGACAAGTATGTAAAAGATTCCAATAAAAATTACCCGTGCTTTTTAGCACTATATCATTAAAAGTTTTCCATCGAATTGTGTATAAATGTCTGAAAACTCAACAGCTACAGAGGCTACATATTTTTTTTTAATTATCGATGAAATAAGAAATGTTTCGGATACATGTGATATGGATTTCAATCGACAAATAACTAATTGTAACATAAAATGTTGAACAAATTGTTTCTGAGCATAAGTGTTTTCTTTTTTTTAATTTCAAGCCTCTCCTTAATTGTCTACAATTTGCGGTTGAGATTTCACTATCTGACACACCTATTAGTAAAAAATTCTATCTAAATATTTTCATTTTGCAGTTGGAATTTTTCTATCTTACACAACATTTACTGATATATTTTATCAATTTGTCAGATTGAAGCAGTTTATTGGACATGAATTTGTCAACAAACTGGAAAAAAAAACGACTTACACGTAATGTAATATATATATATATATTTATTGCCATGGACGTTAAACGAATGAAAGTGTCATTTTAAATTGATGTTGGTGATATTACTAAATAAATGCAATTACCTTGAGAAGAAACAATATAATATATTCGCTAAGTGTTGTAATTTTTGTAAACCATACCTGCCGAAGCAATAACACCGTTTTATTTTTGTGAGAGAGATCCAGTACTATAAGCTTTTCTTCACATCCACCAATCTTGTCTATAGATCTTAAGATGTCATAGGCAAATGACGTATTTGGTATTCTTCTTGCCACTAATGATATGTGGACTTTTAGTGATTCCAGTTCTTCATATAACTGTTCCAGTCTCCATAGCCCTTTGGAAAATAGAGGATGATCCTAAAACCAATAATTTTATCACACTTAATAACAGCAAAATCATCTCTCGACTGTGAGATGTTTACTTTCTTTTTTTTATCATGATCAGAATATTGATGTAGTATCAATAATGAAAATAAAACCTATAGAAACATTATACAAAGCCGTGTCATTTTACAATTAAATTTCACTGGACTGTTGACTGGGCGTACGCGTGTTCATGTTAAATTTACAACTTAGTTGAATTTACGGGAAGTTACTTTTTTGAAAAAGAATGTTGAAAGATGTTAAGGATCAGAACAATCTTACGACCTCTAGTTTGATCGAAGATACTACTCGATATAATCAGATTTTTCCTAAAAATTGCATACTTTAAAATACTTTGAACGTACTTGACCTTGCTAGAATTAATCAATTAAAAATAGGAAAGAAAAAAATAAATAACGAAAGGCTTTCTCAAACATTATTGAGGAAAACAGACGGTTGAAGCACAGAGCGAAAATAAACACTTTATATCATAAAAATCGACAATTTTGAGTTTCTCGTAGAGAAATTAACCAAATGAATTGTGTCATAATTGTATAAACTGAACAATTTTAAAACATATATTTAAAACTCGACTAGTGATCCAAAGGAGAACTAACACCCCCGCCACCCTCTCAGGAAACCGACCGCAGATATATACAGGTACATACATAAATTGAAAGAATAAGAATTAGCGTTTTTCTGTTATTCTGTTTTACCCATTTCCAGACAATAACAAAAATTTCAAGGAACCTTTTGTACTTGACCATAAGCATTGTGTATAAATATGAAGTAAATTTGCAGACTGGGTAAAACTTTAAAACAGAGAAGGAGAATAACTCCAGAATTAAACGGGAGATCTTCAAAAATTGTAAGACACCTTCCTTTCATGACCATAAGCTTTCTAAATCAATATGAAATCAACTCACACACTGGTTCTGAAGTTATTGTCCGGAAGTGGGTAAAACTTCAAAACAACAGAAAATAAGCATAACTCTAAAACGATAAATGGGAAATTTTCCAAAATCGAAATGAACCTTGTTTTAACCATTAGCACTGCATATAGATATGAAATCATTGGGTTGAAGATTTGATTTATCATCCTGAAACCAAATCTTTCGGACGGACGGACAGACGGATATTAGGATCACTATATACCCCACTCTTTGAAGCGGGGGTATAAAAAAAGATTCACACAGAAACATTAGCATTACTTACCATCATCGGCGTCAAAAAGGAAAAATACTCTTTTCCATCGGAAATAAACTATGAAGTCTGCAATTGGTTTGATATATGATGGATTCATGCATATTGTAAACTGCTTTTTAACGTCTGACTTCCGGTAACAAGAAGGCAAAATAAAAGGCATCTGTAAGGTTTGAGCGTACGACTCAATGAGGTCAAATGTTCGAGCATTTGCTAATCCAAATATTGTGAACGGCATCTGCTCGGTCTGATGACATACTAAAAAAATAATAAAACAAACCATTAACTACATATTCGGTTCTTGTGCTCTTAAAAATGCATTTAATTAAGTTATTTTTATTTATATTTATTATTATTTTTATTATTATTATTATTATTATTATTATTATTATTATTATTATTATTATTATTATTATTATGCATATACTACATAATTTCGCGCTACATTTATAATTTTAACAAGTCATTGTTCTTGTAAAATGTTTTACAAAATGTAGATGTAACAATTATCAATAGGCAATGTTTCCATAATCAAGCACGTAATGCACGAGACGATTATGTTCTGTTCACAACACGTCTCTAAAGAGAGTTTTAACAATGAAGGCTTCATATTGATGTTTGTTAGTGTTATGCTCTAAACGAACTTAAGTATACAAATAACAAATGACAAACAACAAACAGACGGGACGGAATAACGGTCGTATATGACGAATCTTGATCGAATTCTAGATCATTTACGGTGTCATTAGAGATGTTCATCTTATAATTGTGGAGTTTTGACTTCTTTAAGAGAGAAATTCGAGGTATATAAGAAAAGGTAATTGGAATTTTGAGCAAAATATCGTCAACCTCAAAAATGTTAAACATAATCGTTTAAAAACCTTAAGTCAATATTATCATTAAGATTATAATAAAATTGTTTCAGTTTCAATGTTTTTCTTGGCTACAAAAAATGTTTTGCTCTATTTAGTCTTATTAAGTCAAAGGTTGAAGTCACACTTTCATTCTTAATCAACATTAAATTGGTATATACCGACCTGTGTGAATGGAAGGAAAACGACACGTGGTTTTTAGTTCTTATTGTCTTTTGAAAAAATGATTTAAATTGGATTTTGATCAATTTTACACCTGTTGATTTTTTTTACTATTTCTTAAAAAATTGCAAATTTGACTTTTACAATTAAGTTTACTCTGTTGTATCTGCATTTCATCTTCAATGTCTGATTGAAGTCAGAATATACATTTAGGTTCTCATTGTTCATATTTTTGTAAATAAGTCATACACACTCGCACAACTTACGTATTCACGTTATTGTTCTTAGATTATTACCTAAAGACCTTCCTCAGTGGCAAATTTCCGAGAAACTGTTAATGTGACATTAAAAGCTTTTCAATCAACATTTCCTGACGTATAAACCTATGTATGTAACGAAATTTTATACACGTTCATTGTTGCGCTGTAGCAAATTAAATTGGAATAAAACGTTATAAAGAAGAAATGATAATAAACAAAAACAGAGCCATATGAACTAAAGGAAGTGAGGCCGGGTGCTTCTGAAGGGCAAGCACCTCCTGTCTAGCTAGCTACTCTCCTCGTCATGTGCAAGTCAATAATGAGAATGAAAGGAACAAAGAACTATGATAAGTCAAATATACCAAGTATAAGTTTTGAAACAGTTACCACTTATCGACAATAGTGTGATGACGGCCATACAATCTTCGAAGGGCCTTTAATTTGGCCTAGGCTTACAATATTCTTTTGTCAACAATTTAATTGTAAGCAGTTTGCTTCGTTGTAGGGCGATTAATTTATCTTTTTAGAGGGTAAATAAAAAATCTTGTTTAGGTCGGGAATTTATAGTATTTTTAAAAGGTTGAACGTAACAATTTTGTTTTAATTCATGTCGAAGTAAAAACATTGCCCTTAAAACATTGTAATATACGGTGCTGCAGTACAGCTCTTATTTCAGTTGAACAGAAACGTGTCTGATTTTACGCATAACCTCTGTGTTACTTCCCTTGTTCATGGAGAATTGTCATTTATTTGTGTCAGCGTTTTAAAAATAATTTCTCTTTTTAAAAGAGAGTTTGCTTCGTTTTCTTTGCCACTATTGTTTCCATATAATAGTTTATAATTGAAGTGGTTTCATTTACTAATACCTGTTATTGCGATTTTAAATTAACATAATTGATAAACATGATGTTTTCAAAGGCTTATTATAACAAATTGTGTCAATTATGTTCGTCAAAGGCTGCTTATATTATATTTTGCAAATTGTTTTTACAACTTGTTTTATAAGTGAGAAGGAATTATAATATAGCTTAATGGAATATATTCTGTAGATGACAATAATTTGTCATTATAACATTTTATCAATACACGTTAATAAAAACATCCATAAAAACATGCTGTAATAAAACATTATAACATTTCGATATAGTATTAAACGCTTAAGTCAAATATTTCTTAACTTCTAATAAATTTGCCTTAAATGTAACAGCAGTTTCACTCAAATTTATAGCACACTGAATGTTTATAACGTACTTTAAAAGGTAATATAATGTTTTATTATATAGCAATATATGCTTTACATAAACATTAATCATGAGGTGTTAGCGTGCAATATATTATTTGATATTTGCACGCAAACTTTGCTCCTGTTCGAGGTAGCCTCAATCTATATTTTTATATTTTGTTCATATTGCATATTTTGTAATGTGAAACTCGTCTAAATCATCACTGAAGAAGACTTGATATTGCACTAGTTCCTATATAAATATTAAAGAACTAGTTCAATATTTGTGTGAGACAAACATGGAATTTTAGATGAACATACACGTGGGAACCAAATATAATCAAAGGTTTAATACACTGATAACTCGTTCAAATTCGTGCAAATGTCAAGTCAACTCGGGACAATATTTCACGATATCAATTCAATAACGCTATATTACTATACAGAAAGTGCCTTTGATGCACTGTTTTATATGGGTTTGTTAATCTGTACATGAATGATTTCTCTTAATATTAACGAAAGATTAGGTAAAACGAGAAGCAAAATTATAATACACAGATGTGAAGTAATTATTTATTTTATGTTTGTTTTCCATGTACTGACATTTCCTTATCGTAAGTAAACACGATATTGTACTGGAGGAGAGTGAGTTTATCAGAATGTAGAATATCCGACAATCTTTCTTTTGTAATATAGATCTAATTTTCTTATAAAAAGTGTATATCGGTAATAATCAAGCTAGAATAATCTCCGTATATTGAAATAGAAAATTTTTAGATTCGTTTATCAGGTTCCTATACTTATTAAATCTAGTATCTTTTTTCTATTCTGTTAATTTAAAAACGTCACTTACTTAATAACAGTATATTTACCATAATGCCACAAAATTGCCATAGAAAAATCATTCTCTTTTTTTATTTTCAGAAATAAAGTGAAAAAGAAAGACCAGCACTGTAATACCTTAATCGATAGGACATAATATTCTCCTAAAATTAAGAAAGGCAACACATGATTTTCATTGCCATTCTAGATTTAATGTCTCCAATTCTTTTAAGCACGTGATATATTATTGCGACGTTACCAACAATTCAATAACACCAGAGACGACTTAAATCGGGCCGCCTGCGTATAACATCATTTTTTCAGGATAACTCCACCAGGCTGCAGCATTTAAACAAACCATATTCAACTGCAACTTTGACAGATAAAACCATTCCAGGTTTGCAGAGAAAAGTAGAAGAACGTCAGAAATTGTTCCGTAAACCAAAAACGTCATTGATGCACGTCTTGTCCATTGTCAGAGAGAATGTTTGGAGTACAATCGAACATCGTATGTGTCAGTTGCGAAATCGCCTTCAACGTTTGTTCAACCTTTAAATGTATTAATTGACATGAAAGACATGATTGCTTTGGTTTTTTTTTCAACATCATTTTGGGTCATTGGTGAATCAATGCATTGTTTGTATTAGTGCAGAAAGGTTATGCATTGATTAAGTTTTATGGAATGTAAATTTTAAAAACCTGAAATTAAATTAAAAATAATTGTTTTATTTCTTTTTTGTAATGTTTATTTACTATTTTCTGCTAGTTTATTTGTGTAATTGTTATAACTGTTTTGGAAAAAAAGTAAGTTGGACGAGTTAAAGTGTTACAGAACACTTTTTGAACAAGTCAGAACGATAAATAGGGGTAAATCTATTCATTACTAATTGAGACCAACCAGCCTCGGCAGTGCTTTATTATTTTTCCAGTACTGGAATTTGCTCAACGTTATCATAAACTATACAAAAACTACTGTTAATATGTTTTTAATAAACAATAGCAATACAAATATGAAATTATATTTTTTTAGGACTCAAGAGCCTCTACAAATCTTTAGGGTCCGCTCGCAATGCATCCGCGTCTACCGAAAAATAGAGCTACAACAATTAGAGGTTATATATGTCCTTCAACAATTCAGCAGTTGTCAGTATTGCTGACAGTGATTTGCTGATCTTTAGCTAACTCTGCCATCTAGGACATATAACTTGTCCTAGGTACAAGACAAATAAACTTGCTTAGTTTGCAAACAGCTAAAACATTTTAATGACATGTTAAACAAGGAAGCAAACTAATTGTTCAAATATGAAATTGATCATTGTTTTTTGTTGTTTTTGCTATCATGAATGGCTTTAAGCAGAAAGCTTTTTTATTTGCATTACCATTGACTTTAATAATTGATTAATTGCAAATCAGGATACTAGGTCAAAGGTCAAGGTAACGGTTACTTTACATAAAAATCGGTTTCCAACCATTTAAAGAACCACCGCTTGTCCAGTTGATTTTAAACATGTTCAATTTTTTTTTTGTGATGAGACATTACAGAGAATAGCAATTCGGGTCTCTGGATCAAAGGTAAAGGTAATAAATAGAAATTCGGTTTTCGTGCATTTAAAGACCCACCGTATGTCCGATTGATCTCAAACTCGGTCAACTAACTTTTTTGTTGACATCGCATAAGGTTAAAAATCAGATCACTAGAACAAAGGCCAAGGTAATAGTTACTTAGACAGAAATACGGTTTCCGTTCATTCGACATACCAAAGGTAGCAAATCAACTTAAATGAAAAATCTGCACTATGAATATGGTTGTGAATATTTTCTTTTAATGTCGTAAAACTGATCATCTCATTGTGCATTTTTTCTGTTAATGTCGTAAAACCGATCTACTGATTACTAGTTTAACACTCTATAACAGTTGCCATCCCAGTTCACAGGTATACTTCACATTTTGTACAAACAGATAGAGGGTGATTAATAAAATGTGTCATCCCTGGTAATTAAAGAATTAACAATTAATTACCTTGGATGAAACCAGCTACCCCTGATGTTTTAATCATCCGATCATTCAGTTATTTGATTGTATAAAACCTTAGGTTCATTACGGGAGCAGGTGTTTTTAACCCTAGCTACTACAAGTAATAACCTAAAGCAATGGTTCATGTAAAGTCTTTGTGGTCACTGCAAATTCCACAAAACCCAGTTACAATTTTGTAGGTTGTTGCAGGTGTTGTTTTCAACATAGTTCTTGCTTTTTTCAAATTTTAATTTCATTTTATTTTTTCTATTTTTTAATTTTTTTTTTTGGTATTTTTACATTTGCAATTTCTTTTAAAGATTTTAAGGGTGTTATTATTCTATTTGTTTCTAATAATTTAACTTTTTATTTATTTTCCTAATTGTTGCGTTATCAATGTGATGGTTATCTTCTTTGTAGTACTCTTCACCATTCATTTGTTCCAAAAAATCTTCCCAATTGTAATCAGTATCCATAATGACACTATCACCCCCTTTATTGGCTTGTTTTATAATGATAATGATAATAATTTATAATTTCTTAAAAATGGCATATTGCTTAATATAAAAAACAATATGGGCTGTAGTACTACAAATATGGTTTACTGCATCACTTTTTCGGGATGCGGCGAACAGTATTTCGGATAAACGGGTAATATTTAGCCTAAGGGAAAGAGTTAGGATACATAAACAGCAGATCCGACATCCAGAAAATCGGCAAATCCCGTTGAGTGAACATTTGGACATTTGAAAAAAAAACTTCAGATAAAACCTTTTTATAAATGTTTAAATAATAATGAGAGGTTTGGAATTGAAAAACTAAAATATTTCACTGATCGTTTTAAGGCTAAGTTCTATGGGCAGTAAATAATCTCCCTTTTAATTAGACACAAAATATCTACCTTAGGTTAAAGGCATGGCGTCATAATCAATAAACTGTAAACAACTAAAGTCATAGCTTGAAAAGTCCCAAAAGGAACGAAAACGTAAACTACAACTCAATCTTAGGATGTTTTTTTTCTTTATGTATATTACCAAGTGTAAGACATTGATCTTAACTTTTCACACACACACACACACACACACACACACACACACACACACACACACATATATAAAATCCATTATTTTATTGTTTTTGATCTATATAAGTTGCGTTTACAGGTTTCCACAGACCTGTTCTACAGATCATCTTCAGCTTGGGAATTGACATTATCATAACTTTATTCCTTAATTGAATTTGACTGATACGAAATGACCTTAAAAGAAACCTCGGTCAAACTTGATATATAAATCATAATTATACTTGAGATAACGCTCTAACACAGACATGTTATGTAACTATCTATATATTCAGAATGATACATTCTCTATCGTATTTCACGGGTCAAGTGTCAAGGGGAATTTACAACGATTTTACATTCAAATGTTTATTATAAGTATACAGTCCACTACAGTTTTGGTCTAATGTTGAAAATAAAAATAAATCACTTAATGTTTCTCTCACTTAACGAGAGAACTTAGAAATTGTTTAAGCATCTATAAATGTTTTTGACCAACGGAGAAAAACAATACAGTTCTTAAATGATTTAAATCTTTAAAAAAATAAGAAAATAAATGAATAGATAATTTCTAATAATTCATTGAAGGATTGGTTTTAAATATTCGCCAATAATTAAAATAATTATTAAGCACTATAAATAAAAACATATGGTGATATGGATATTAAAACGACGCAGAATATGAATACTTATAACACAAGAAATTATATTTTTGATTAAAATTCTCGCAGATGCAAATGGTCTTGTTGTGTTGAACCCTCATGTCGTCAATTATTTTTACTTTGGACAGAATTTTTATGGCAATCGTGGATGTGCATAGTAATTTAACGTTACAATTAAGACTAGGTTGTAAAGGATACCAATCTTTGTGTTCAGCTTAGTATATTTTCTATGACAATAAACCAGAATTCATAATCAAAAAAGTGACTCTAAAAGAGCAAACTGAAATATCTGTCTAAATCTATCTTATATTTAATATACATTTTATTCAATACAAAGATATAACATTGCATGGTTTTAGGTAAATGGAGTCTAATGTGATGATAGGCTTATTGCGTATCTTGGAAACTTAAAATTGGTTTTAATAGTTAATTTGTGAACAAATCGGAAAACGTTATAAATTAAAACGGGCAAATAATTACGTGTAATCATAATTGTTTTTATTATTTTCAAAACAAAACTTTTTACTGTCAATAACAATCCTCCTATTTTGTTCGAATTTTGCCTTTATCAAAAAAGAGACTTCTTTTTACTTATTACATAGCAGAACACGTCACCCATTGGAACATCGATTTTTGAGTTTTTGTTTTATTTTTGCATTAGTTTTACCTGAAAAATAGACATGACAATAAACAAAGCCATGTTTATAAAGTAAATAGTTATTCTATATAACTATATAATAAAACATGTTAATGCAAACATAAAATTTTTAATACTTCTATCAAATATCTCGTTGCAGCTTATACACTTGTCTAAAAAGTAACGAATAAACTTTGATTGATTTCGTATCAACAGAGTACAACATTGATTAGAAGAAAAAAAGATACTTATTGCCTGATACGTTGTTTAATGTTGGTTTAGAATTGCTGTTAAATAATAGTAAAAGGCTGTTTTTCTTGAATGATATATCATCAAGAATCACGCATCTTTTGCATAACAAGTAACACTTTGAAAACAAAATGACTTGATTCAATATATGTTTAAACCTTTTTGTTACTGCTTGCGTTTTTCTGATATTTCGTGTAAAAATTATATGATGAACTGGAAGTGGAGTGTAAGCTGTTTTCAGAACCACCATTTTTTAAATTATGGTGTATTATTTAAGAGGTTTCATTTACAAGTACCTGTTGATGTTTTAGAAAAATTGAAAATAAATGTTAACATAGTTGTTTTCTTTAAAAACTACAATCATAATAGCTTGCAAAATGTTATCTTTAAAAAAAACTGGTTCTGTTATATAATGTAAATTGATTAAAAACACTTTTGTACAGGGATGAAAATTTGAATGATGGCTAGATTATACTTTATAAATGACAATAATCTGTACAGTTAATGTTTTAAAAACACACATAATATTTTGATTAAATATTTAATGCTGAAGTCTAATATTTTCTATTATCTAATAGAATTTCCTTAACAGTTATAATGTTTCGCTTGAAATAATAAAATTCAAAAAGATTATAACGTACCTAACACGCTAATTTAATTTTTTAATATTTATACACATGCACACACAAGAAAAAAAACACTTTTATCATTTGTTTTTAGGGGAATACAAAATTAAATTTGTATCAATAATGTGAAATAATTTATTAAAAAGTTTTAAAAACAATCCTAAATGTAGAATATTTTGAGGCCAAGTTTCTATCCACGTGAGCTTGAAATAAAATATTCGAGTGATTCTTTATGTTCCGCTTCATATTTGGACATGCACCCCATTTATGACCCCCACAAAAGGCAACTTTTGTGAAGTAATGTCTTCAATGTTTTCTGTTGTCAGCTTTACATTATTTCAAGTAATATTTGTACTTCTCCTGCGTATGGTTGTTTTGTTTAATAGTTAATGCAGTATGGTTTAACTTGATCCTACTACTTATCTTCAAGCTGTTTTCAAATAAATTGTTGACTCAGGGGTGCTACCGACCTGGGCTGATAAGGTTCGTTGGATGGTATTATGGTCGTCATCACAGTCTTGCTAACGATGTGGGGTTCCTAGATCTTTTTAAATATGTATTTGCAATGTTTTGTTTTGGTGAGTTTTTTATTCAGTAGACGATGTTAAAATTTCAAAGAAACCTAAGGACACTAACTGGCAAGCGATCGTAATCTTAATACTAATAAAAGGTAAACTTCCTTGTGAATAAAAAATGAATAAATAAATATTATTATTAAATAAAAAATTGGTTAATTGAAACATTAATATATTGTCGTCAATTATTAATTGATCAATTAAAAAAAGATAAGAAAAATTTAAAAACAAAAACTAAAATTGTTTTGAGAACTCTTTGCAAACAATTTAAAGAAAAAAATGGCGAAATTCTAAATATATAACACGTTTGATAGTTTTTTCTAACAACGTGGATTATTCAGTGTTGTAATGGATCGTAACAGTATTTGATCTTACTTGCGTGAAATTGTTTACACAATAAACAAAATTTTATATTTTAATTTCAAGAAAGCTTGGCTGCATATTGATAAAGAAAAACTTGCGATATGCTAAATTTAACAAGGAAATGTGATGAAAGAGATTTTGTTGTTAAATTAAGTGTCAACAAAAATGTATTAACCACAGAGAACGATGTCTTATTCTTTACAAACTCGCCAAAAATGTTCTTTGTTTGAAGTCAAAGAAGGAGATAGGCCCATAACTATTTGAATTTAAGCCAGATTCATTGATTTTTCATTTGTTTGTTATCTTTGGTATTATTTAGTGGTCAATAAGGAAACGTTAATGATTTGTTACAGTTGATAAAACAAAGTGTAATCGACGATAAAAAACTCGATTTTCAGTCTCTTATTTATTATTGCAAAACTAAGGAAAAAAATCTTGGAAAACTTCCATTTTTTCTGGAAGTTTTTCTTATCGATAACTTATTCTTTCTTAAATAACTTAAATAAATTTTTCCAATTAAATTTTTATTTAAAAACTTGTAAGAAATAATGTCTTCTGAGACATGAAACAATACTTTAGTTGTTAAATACAATAATGTTTCATGAATTGAAGCTTAATAATTATACTACACTGCTATAAATTTTGCATCTAGAAATATGCTTTGCAAAACAAAAAATAATAAGTAAAAAATAATAAATATAATAAAAAAAGCAAGCCAACATACAGTCTGGCTACTGATTACAAAGATCCTGGATAAACAAGAATATTGGATAGAAGGACAAAGGAAGCAAAGTTGTGTAGTTGTAAAAGTTGAAAAATGTTTTAGTTTTTGATTCATGAATTTTCATATGTTTCGATTTTTTTATCTAACAACTTTTTCCGTTAGAAGAGTGTTACTAATGAGGTATAAAGGTATAAATTTCCGAAATGTATACATATGGTAAATCAGACCTCAACAGGTATTTTTGTTAGATAATTATAAACATCTACTTTTTTCCCGAAATGACGAATAAAAATATAAATAAATAATAAAATTTTAAATACAAAAATGTTGATTGCACTTAACGTGATTGATTATTGAGGTTTTCCTTGTACAGAACGATCTTTTAAGTGTTATGAATCTGCCATTTGATTTAAATGATGTTGTACGCCATGTTTACCCATTAGATCAGTCCCCGAAGTGAATATTCTTCAATCAGTAATTTATCAATGCTGTATATTTATTAAGGTGCCAATATTATACAATCAGCTTGTGTCCAGATTATTAATCAAAAATCAATGTATGATTAATGGTAACCTGACAAGTATTAAGATCGTATTTACCGCCCTAAAGCATATCAGAATCTACTTCGCTTCAATGTTTTTTTTTCTGATTTTCATTAAAATAATTTTCCAACTATGACATTTCATTTATCATCCGGATTAATTTATAATTCATATTCAGGGTTGAAGCTTTTATTCTAAATGACAACAATGATGTAACAGAAACAGTAGTGTGATTAAGTTCTTAATAGGAACCTTAACTGGCTAATGGTGATCAATGTTTAATGTTAATTAGGAAGTCTTATTACTTAATATATATTTAACAAAATACCTGTTTAATATTGAAGTGCCACATTTCAGAAATTCATTCTTAATCAGTAGCACTAGGGGCCGAAAATGTTGATAGATAAAAAAGATAATAAAAACATTTGAAAATTTTATGAATCCAGTTCCAAAAATAAATGAATCCATAGCCGGCTAAGGAATGCTTTGCCTGAGGAAACAAACCTTAGTTTAAAAAAAATTTTAACAATAAAAATGATTCTCCAAGTGCAAATTTGATTAAAATGTTTTATGCTGTGTCTAAAATATGCTTAAATTGATCACACAATGAGTTGTTAAGTTTACAAATTGAAAACTAATATAACGCTACAACATTGTATTGTAGGTGCTGTTGATGTATGTACATCAGGATGATTTAAATGGTCCCCAATAAAGTTTTTGAATATAGAGCTGCACTAAAATGTTTGATTTAGACTTAAATATCCCAAGAATCTTCCGTCAAAAATACCGGATTGTACATTCAGACTAATTGATGATGAATTAACTTATACAACTTTTTATTTTGTTTGCAAAACACTGCTGGGGCTTTTTATTGTTTCATTTTGAAGATATTCAATATTTTTTGTTGCTAATACCATGTTTACCTTAGATTTTACGACAATCAGGTCAATATAAGACTTGGTAGTGTAAGAATAATTAAAATTTGTGATCATAGTCAGAAAAAAAGTCATCATAAATGAAGGAATAATATTATTGTTTTAGGATCACTTCGTAATTTTTTATTTCGGGGCAAAAATGTGATGATTTTTGTTGCAACAAAAGCCTAAATTACTAACCATATTCTAGCGGGATATTTTAAAAATATAGAAACTGCTTTTGATACCATGTCAATTAGAGAGGTTTATGAAATACCTCCAAGTGTCTAGACTTCCCAATTCTTGCTATTTAAACGATGTAATGCATGTTCAAACCAAGAAGCATCTTTTCCTTAAAAAATCATAATATGTATATGCCTAAACAGAATAGTTACATTTAATGTGATTCTCAGAAACTTTTGAAGGTACTGGAACTCAACGAATAATGGAAAATTAATATGTTCCTCTTAGGGCATTGATAAACATATTTTTTAAATAAGAGAAAAAATACCATAAAAATTCAATATAACTGATTCTTAATTTAAATAGCTAACAGGAAACTGAACCATGATAACAAAGGTCAGTTGATGCCGCCACAATGCAAATAATCGCTTAAGAAGACTTATGGTTGATAAGATATAAGATTTAGGGTATATTTGCTGAATGTTTTTAAATTGAGGTTATTAAAAATTTGGATGCTAAAGGTATCCATAAATTGGGACAATAGAAACACCAATGTGTAAAGTTACTTGAAACAAAAAAAAAAATAAATAAAAATAATGATAATAAAATAATAATAAAAGTTGTCGAAATCTTTCTTTCCGTTTTAGATTAATGAAAGATTTACAAAAAAAAAAAAAAATAATAATAATAATAAACAGAAATAGAAACATTGGATATCATGTCACTTGCATTTAAAAAACTGTTTTAATGGCGGTTACAGTATTTTTTTTTCTTGTTTTCGTCTTGTTAAATAACTCATTCTCACATGAATTATGTCTGGAAATGTTACAACGCACTTGTTACCCGCGTTTCACTTATACATTTTATTTTATCTTAAAGAATGTTTTCGGTCAGGAAATTGAAATTCTTTTTAAAACTATGAAAATTAATTGATTTTGACGTGTGAAAAAACCTCTAAGTGAAACTGTTATCAAGATTGATTCAACAATCATTATTATGTAACAGACAGCGTTTTGATGAAAATATGTTTTAAATCTTCTCGTGATATATATTTCATTGTATTATACTTTTCTATTGTTGCAGGCTTGAAAGAAATAATGATTCAAAAACATAAAAGATATACCGTTGCTGCAAACAATATCAGAATAAGTCTGATAAAACAAGTGAATTGTGTATATGGCAAAAGTTATAACTAGTCATAACATTTAAAGTAAAATTTGGACTATTTTAAACTTGAAAGCATATTACTATGAAAACATGCATATGAATTACTATAGGTCTCTATGTATTTTAAATTCATAAGAAAATGTATTGCAGCAAATATGTTTTCAATTTCATTGAATTCAATAAATAAAATAATGATATATAATAAAATAAATATGATCACTTATAAGGTTTTTTTTATAAAAAAAAAAAAAAAAAAAAAAAAAAAAAAAAAAAAAAAAAAAAAAAAAAAAAAAACAAAAACAAAAACAAACAAACAAACAAGTGTAAGTATAAACTTTGTAAACATCGCTAGTAAAACTGTAGGTTTAATGTTGTCGCGTTCGACATGTGAAAGAACAGACATTTTTCAAATTTATTAGACATCGCATAAAAAACATTATGTTACAAGTCTGACTTAACAAGGTCATAATTGCAAGTTAAGAGTTTGAATTAACATATATTTTGCTCAAATAATTTGATGTGTTCTTGGTACTTCCGACAATACTGAAACGAAATAGAGCAATAAATATCATTTTAAGCCATTGCATATAAACATAACTTAATAAATTAGTGTTGGTTATTTATCGGAACCAATATCACACAGGTTTATTTTATCATTGCAAACTGCATTTTCAATTTTTCGTTTATTTACATTTTTGTTTTTACGGATCAAATTTTGAAGCGTGTTAGATGGTTATGCATTTGAAAATAAATACACACTTGCTTATTCACAATAACTTAGATTAGTCGAACAGAATCAATATATAATAATTATACTCGAAATGACGGTGTTACCCAGACATGTTATATGACTAAATGTATATTCAGAATGATATATTCTTTATCGCATTTCACAGGTTAAGTGCTGAAACAAATACAAAAATTACGTGTTTACACATTGATACATCTTTGCTGCGTAAACTATCAGTATAAAACATTTATCTGACTTTTTCGATAGAAAAGCTTATATATATATATATATATATATATATATATATATATATATATATATATATATATATATCTGTGTGTGTCTGTTTTGCTTACACGCTTACAAATGCGTCTAAATGTGTTGCCATTGGTAAGCAATTGTGTTTTACTGAACTATTATATTTTTTTTTTGCATTTTCTCATTTACCTGAAAGCTTATATAATTGTAAATTTCTAAATTAGTGATTAGTGCAAGTTATAATGCGAGTACAAAAGTTAAGTCCTGGCTCACATCGTGATTCCAGGTATATAGCGTTTAACAGAGAATGTGAAAAAAAATTAAAATCATTTTACTTAAACTTCAGGTGTCAACGCAAATACGCTTCAGTATTTCTTTAACAGGATTTCATAAAATAAACAATGAAATATGCCTAAAACACCTAAAAAGTAAAATATTTTAAAACAGTCCATTTGTACCAAGCATAAAAAATTTACCATGATTATTGAAAAATTAGGCATAATAAAAACCAAAAAATCAACATTGTCAATAAGATTTTAAAAAATTTATTTATGTTTGTATTTTAAAAGACAAATGACAAGACGTTGAAATTAAATGTGAGAAAAAAACTTTTGACCTGTCATTTTTATGGTAATCTGGCTTTGAACAACTGATTGCTGAAATTTATCCAATTATCGCCTTCGGCGAAGATGATTTTTAGTCGTTCTTGTGACAGTAAATTTCTTGACTTAGTTGTAAAACAGATAATAGCGTCAAAGATCTCAAAATCACAACTGACTTTGTCAGGTTAACTAAAACTATGATTTCTGTTTAGTTAATGTATGAACAAACACTCATTTTAAAGATTGATATTAACAATCAATCGTATTTATCATCAAATATATAAATAAATAGAAATATTTTAATCAGAGAGATATATTTTGCTTACTTGATTCACTAAAGGCGTAGTTGTTACTTATATTAGTCATGCTAATGATGGGGTCAATTTTAACGATTGATTTGCTATTATTGGTTATCATAACGGCGTAGTCCACCCCTCTTCTGATACTGACATAATCTGGCGCCTTGAGGTCAAATAAAATACCTACAATATATGATGGAATTTTTATAAGAATTGCATATATATAAAAGAGAACAAAGTTTGTAATTTATCAGTCTAGAAAAAAGAATGAAAAATAAATACAAATGCAGGATTCTATATCATTATTCACTATCCTTATTTTCTATCTGCAGACTGTAACTTGATAGGAAACTTCTGATAGATTGTGATTAATGACAAACCAGAAGAAAGCATTTGAATATTTATAAAAAAGATTTTCTATTTATCTTCGCTTTGATCGATTTTAATTTTTATGGTACGATGCATGATTTAATATATTTATGTGTTCAAAAGTTCACGAAAGTTGTATATAATAAAACCTGACGAACCAGTTACAAAATAGTGTAAAACAACAGCGTTAACCTTATCTGATATTTGTTTTTTTTTAAATATTTACAAATATAGCCCTTACGTGTGTCCTCTGTAAAAATATAAAAATGTAGAAAAAGAAAAAAATTTCTTAGTTATTCTTATTTTTACTTGCGAACCATAACCACCATTGCCAATGTTTCTATTTTTGCATACCGTTTCTTAATTATGCAATTTATCTACACAACACACTTAAAAAATCAATAAACCCTACACTTTTTTTCATCGGTTGATAATGAATAAGATTTCATACACTGTTCCAGTATGTCGTGACTCTTACAAGGTGCTTGCGTTTCATTTACAATAAGCTAGTTAATCTGTCGATAGTAAAAACTGAAAAAATATCTCTCGGAAAATAAAAAAGGCCAGCTAAAGCAGATAATTAAGAGGAAGACTTAAGGCACAGACAAAGCAATACTGTTCTAGGGATAGTTTTGAGACATACTGTTCTTTCAAGCACTAAAAATCTTTGGGATTTTATATAATCACCGATCAAAAATGAGATAAAAGCCATACTTAACACAAAATATCTTATCATCATTTGCATGACAGAACATGTTATTATAAGTATTTAAGAAGAAACCAACTTTACGAACTAATGGAAGATATAAATGCATTGATCGTCTCCATTTGAAAACGGACCTGGGTAAAGTTCAATTACTGTCTAAGTTGGACCAAGATAGTCGTGCAACTTTTCCAATTATTCCTTTTATTGGTTTTTTGTCCAGAATAGCCGTTTCAAAATAGAACCTAATTTGTTAAATGGAAATAATTTATTGAACGTCAAGAATGGTTCGTTACTTTAAGAGATATAACATAACAATATTTTTTTGTTTCTGTTCAAAATGACCAGTCTAGGAAAGTCTACAGGGATCAATAAAAAGTGTTTGGTCAATAAACCCTACACAATTACTAATATGTTACAAAACACTACAGTTTATTAGTCTTTAATTGGAATATTGTTTTTATTTATGGACAGATAAATGGAAATATTTTTGTTTCATTATTACTTTTGGTAAAGATTATAATGACGTTATTGATACCAATGATTCATCAAGAACATCTGACGTCAAAGAAATGATCTAAAATGACTTAAGAAAATAAAAAATCAAACTATGGACTCTACAGGCCTATTTTACTATGACTTAGCACTCTTCTATAATACTGTCCTATAATCATGATATTTAACGTGAGTAGCAATACTCCTGTTGCATTGATAATTAACATGGTTGTTTCTTTTACATGAAACTGATTAAACATTCTTATAACAAACAGAATTGACTTTTGTCAAAATTCGATCACAATGTTTCTATATTAATCAATTACTCTCTCTCTCTCTCTCTCTCTCTCTCTCTCTCTCTCTCTCTCTCTCTTCAAACTCTTTTTCCTTCTCATCGAAAATTATTATGTTACTCGCACACATCTGTTATTATGTTTTTCTCTAACATGTTCAATTTCTTTCATTTTTTTTTACTTAGTATACATCGTATATACATACAAGTTCTTTTTAACCTTTGGACTGTACACGCAGTTCAAATTTGATGTTTGCAAATCAAGTTCACATGCACGTCAACTTTTAGATTTGCATCATGCATTAGTTGTCTTAATTGAATTTAAGCCAATCCGAGATTAATAATTTAAACAATTTTAAGAAAGCTAAAATTCGATACTGTTTATGTCTTGAAAATAATAATATTAACCATGTTTTTGTTACTCCTGTTACACTTTTTAGTATATATATCTAGTGGCTAGTACAGACTGCATTTGATTTAATGTATCTTTATGATACTTATAAGATTTTTGATCAAAATCTTTATTGGCAATCATGTTTTATTAAGTTACATTTGCTTTTGTTTTATTTTTACGTAATCGAAAAATAAAGGTTGTATAATTGAAATTTAATACAAGCACCATTGCTAGGGACAGACAATTTATTGTAAAATGTCACATTAATAATATTTTAAATAAACCTTTGTTTTATTATACACAATGGGTTTATTCAATAAATATGAAACTAAATATCCGTTGTGAATCAAATCCATCATGCACAATGTATAATGCATGTTTCATTGTTCTGGAGAAATAAACTTGTTAATGGTAAAATATAAACATTATATAATACATTACATTTAGGGAATAAATATTCTTTTGATAATTCTTAATTATGATCTTTATATAAAGTATCTCATGGTTGTTTCTTCCTGCAACTCCTTGTAATTACATCACGCATTACTTTCCAAATGATATAATAATACTATATCACAGTTGGTTAATGGTAAAAAAATGACTACAACAAAAACTTTAAGTATTTTCAAATTGAATAAAAAAGTATTGACCACTACCAATTATTAAAAAACTAACAAGTTTTTCTGTTAGAAATATGCATTGCATCCTCTTAAATGGCAAACGTTATCCTTATAAAGATTTTAAAATTATGATTTACAAAGCAAACTGCTTACAATTAAATTGTTGACTCCAGCATATTGCAAGCTGAGGCTAATCAAGTCCCTTTTATGGCCGTCTTTACAATATTGTTGATAAGCATGGAGACACTGCATCCAAACTTATACTGGATATATTTGATTTACCATAGTTCCTAGCTCCTTTCTTTTTCAAAATCGACTTGCATGTCCTTACACTTCCGTAGCAGCCGGCCTCTCTTCCTTTATTGAAGTTCACGTGTATAGCTAAATTTGCCGGTTTTCAACGTTTTTACTTTGTATTTTGGAATTGTGATTTTGACACGGACTGGTATGTTTGTGTTTTATTTTTATTACATCAAACACTGTCCCCTAAGCTATAATATATTTGCAACCTTCGTTTGCGAAGTTTGCTTGGCGAACTTATTTTAGCATATAAACAATACAAACAATTATTCATAATGAATAAACAATTACTGTATTCAAAGATCAATCAGTTATCAGTTAAAAAGATACAAAAATACCACTAATTGATTTTAAATGTCTTAAATAAATATTTAGATTTATCACATTTTCTAATTAATTTATTTCGTAATATTATAAACCGCAGAACGTTAATTTTTAGAGAAATTTGTTTGTTTTTCAAAAATACGTTTAAAGGTAAACGTTTGCGATTCTTCATCTAAACAAGTTTGGGTACACTTATCATTCGTGTGTGAAATTTTCTGGTCAAAAACTCAGTTAGATCAGTCACATGTATGTTCCCAAATGCAAAAAGATACTAATTCAGTTGTTCCGTAAATAAATGGCAAAGAGACTATAAATTGCAAATATCAATCTCATTTAATTTTTTTAAATTCACAAAACAATTTGAACCATTGTAGGTTAAACAATATATAGAACATTATCAATATTTAAAATAATGAAGACATCTCTTCTGAGTTGATTGCTGCCATCGATTTATTTTTTTATAAACCAGTATGTTTGAAATATGTATAAATAAAGACCCCTTTTTATCAAATATGATAATCGATCAATAACGAAGACGTGAATGTAATCAAAAGATTATTTCTTTTCTGGCATCTGAGTAATAATTATACCTGTAAATAATATCTACACAAATGTAGTAAACCTTAACACTAATCTCATTAATATCACATGTAATTATAGCCTTGTGTCATACAACGCTGTCTAAAGGGTTTGTACAGGTTTACTAGTGGAGAAATTCAGGCCCTTCAGATATAAACACTTCATACAAAGAGAGAGAGAGAGAGAGAGAGAGAGAGAGAGAGAGAGAGAGAGAGAGAGATGTTAAAAGGTTTCCGAAATAAATCTTTTATTTAATTTAAAAATTAAGTCAAATTATCAATAAGCATTGATGTTAAAATGTTAATGATATTTATGCATATATAATCCGTGTTCTGGGATAATTAAAAAAAATGGCAATGTGAAAATCTGGGCTTATGTTAAGTTTCTCGTTACAATTGCAACTTTTTTTACGTATTATCCTGTAGCATTTCAGATAAAAATTGTGAAACTATGGACAATACCTCGAGTTTTAGATTGGTATAAAAAATAACAAAATATGCTATCTACGATTTTTTCAGATAATTATTCCCATCTTTGAAACTAAAAGCTTAACTTTTATCAATCGTTTTAATTAATGTTTAACAACATTTATAGGATAATGGTTAAAAATACAATCATTTATTGTCATTCAGGATACTTGGTTTTATAAAATCAACATCAATATACAAAAATCTTAATCAATGAGAAAAAAAATAACAACACAAAATTTCAACAATAGTTTTTAGAAATCTACGATATAATTCCTGTTATTATATATACCATTGACATAAATTCAGTTTCATATACATTTCTATAGATAATCCACATTTTCAATTTTTTCGGAACCTGTTGTTAATATTATATCTTAAAAATTTATGAACACACAGTCTGGTTTCCTTTATTCTCGAAGAATACTTTATCATCATAGATAAAGAAAAAAAATAGGTACTGCAAAAGTTACAAATACAATTTTCTTGTTAAATAATAAAACTAGTAAAAGAATATATATATATATATATATATATATATATATATATATATATATATATATATATATATATATACAGTTGACTCTCGTTAATTCGAAATTGAAGGGGTCAGATGAAAAATTTCGAGTTATCCGAATTTCGAATTAACTGTTTTGATCACTGACGATCAGAAACGGGAGATAACTCTAAAAATAAAGCGCTTCTCTATTGACGTCACGTATATGCTGTTACGTATTATAATGCTTACAATTGACACTGAAATTTATAATTAAGATGAAATTAAACATTAAAAATTAAAAACAAATTTAAATTTTCTATGTTAATGTAAAGCACAACAAACTAAAGTTTTTTGCACAATAAAAAAAGCAAATCGGAAACTTCATCGTAAGCTACAAGGTCCAATTTAAATTTGTTAAACACTGACTATCATCGGGCAGGCTCAGTTAAAGTTTCTTTTATTCATAATCATAACTTCTTCATCTGTAATCCTTAGCGTCCGACCTTTGTGATTATTGAAATCATGGCTTGCCATGTCACAGTAGCTGATTGATGTATACCATGTGGCTCGACAGATCAATTAGTTTAAGCGTGGCAATAAGCGTTGGGTGTTTTTGTGGTCAATGACTGTGGAAGTAGCGGACCGCCCACTTTTTAATTTTACACCAATGAAACTTTTCCTTTTACTGACAGACGGTTTACTATGACCTGACCGGAAGAGAAAATAATGAAAATAGCATGGGATACCAACTTTCTTTTTCATGTCTGTTTTGAGTCGGAAATGAAACCGTAACGCTGTAACTATAAACACTTCTTAAACAAGAGATTGATTAATTATTTCAGGTATAAATCAACATTTTTAAGATAAAATATTTTTGTGTACATATAATTTTTTTTTCCTCTTAGTTTCAACTTGTATAAACAAATCCAAACTACGATAAACAAGGAAAGTATATTTCGATTTAAACGTTTGAATTTCATTATATTTTGTTATCTGGACGGAAAATTTACTTCAATTTAAGCAACATTTCGAATTTCGATATTTCGATTTAAACACACAAATTTGCATAGAAATACATAGCGATCTGACGGGACCGTTTATATCATTTCGATTTAAGCGAAATTTAGATTTAACCGATTTCGAATTAACGAGAGTCGACTATATATATATATATATATATATATATATATATATATATATATATATATATATATATCTTTTTATTTAAAATATGTATAAATTGCTGTGAGCAAGCTTTTCCTCGCGAGTAACATGTATCATGTTAAATTTTCCGCGTGGTGTTATAGTTTTTCTCATCTCTTAGGGACATAAATGTATATGTGTTCAGATCAATTCTGATGCATTGAGTGGAAAATGATAAGAGATGTTGTTCAATTTCTGTCAAAATATGCATTTAGGATAAAATTCAGAAACGCTGACTTAACACATATATACAACCACAAAAAATATCTTTAATCAAAAGATCATAAAATAAAATATATTTGGTGTTTGTTAGTTATGTTCCATGATGCAAATGCTTTTACACAATTTATTGAACAACTGCTCTCGACAACCACTGCATACCTTTGAGAGCTTTTCTATCCCTTCTAATTTCGAAGACATTGACTTTAATATAAACATCTAACCTACTCAATATAAATACAGAGAAAAATGCAATTTTACAAAAGTCAAAACCATAGTCACAAAAAATCAAATAGAAGTCATGTCTCAAAGGTATTTTGTCCTTTGTGTCAGATTAAAAATGAATGGATTTTCAATAAAGTAAAGCAATACGAATCAAATTTGTGAAGCAATATCATTTTAAGCCATGTACAGTGTTTATTTCACATGATATTTTATTAAACACATTGTATCATCAGTTTGTATCTGAAATAAAACCTTATTAAAACAAATAATCGAGGAATCTGAACCACTTGCAAATGATCTACCAAGTTTCTTTGAAAGTAGTTTGAATATTTGAATACCCAGTAAACGTTTAGCAAACAAGAAACACAAGAAATATATATGCTTTTAAACCCTAACAGGGAATATAATATCATATGACTCGTCGCATTTGGATACAAACATATCAAAAGTTTTTTTTTCCAATTTAACACAACTGTGCATGTGTCTGTACAATGTATTATATACTGCAGTACCTAACGTTTTTTATCGCAATGAAACTTGGTTTCTGGTTTCCTTTTTGAAATCAAGCATCCATATCTGGAAAACTCATTGTTTAACATAAAGTGGTGTTGAATTTAAAATATAATGAAATAATACTCTTTAAGCTAAAAATCTAGTTTTACAGGTTCTATTATCTAAGGAATTTTCAGAAAGCAATTATTTTGATAAAAAGTTAAGGTTGTTGTATATAAATCTGCTTGTCTGTTTATTCGTCTGTGTCTTTTAAAACATTATATCTTCTCCATAAATTAAACAATTTTGGATGACACATATTGCAAACATATACCGATGAGGCGCATATTAAACTCGCAGCTTCGATACAAAGGATAGATTCTTGACTCGCGTAAAACACGATTACTCGTCGTTTTGAATGATTCTCTTATCCAATTATCAACAAAAACAACGAATCGAAGGTTTTCCAAAATATTTGTCTTACGATAAATTTGAAAACTGATTGATGTTTCTTAATTTGGAGAATTAATGCAATGCTTGAGAGCAATTAACTGCAAAGGATATTTCCTTGTATTATAGTAAAATCAATCTTCCATAAATCAAGCTGCAAGAAGCTTTAATTTGAAATAAATAACACATAATGTGAAGTGTGATTAAAGAAGACAATACACTTGTAGTGCTATTATTTTTAACTGATTGTGATTGCATGCATATGACAGGCACTTGAGAAAATACATGGTCCCATAGGATGTATAAAAGTAGCAAAATCAGTATTTGTCCTTTGTGTGCCCTTTATGCCAATTGTAAACAATTATATGAATCAATATAAAACCCGCTATTATTACTTGCAGATACATATTCAAATGGTACACTGTATCCATAAAAGTCACTGGATGAATAATAACTGTTGGCTTGAATTATTGCATAACCATGTATAATCAGGACATTTTGGTAATTAGAATTTTATGATGCGATTTTTAATCTTTTACATGCTGTAACCAAACAGTTGATGCATCAGTTACTTGTCGCAAAAACTTTGAAGATATTTCGCGATTGTTTTACGTGTCGTCGGGTTATGGTAAGTGAATCAATGTGTAAAATATATAAATAATAATAATAATAATTAAAAAAAAGATAAATAAAATAAATAAAATAAATAAATAGAATAAATAAGTAACTTCTAATCACTGACTGATAGCTGAGCCAAGGGCTTGTCGGAATTTGTAACGACTACTACAGAAGAACTTTGTAAGTTTTGGAAATAGAAAATAGTCGCACGGGGCTAGATCTGGAGAGTGTGGTGGGGTGGCAAGACGGTAAACTTTTTGTTACTTCAATTAGTGCTACACAAGCTCAGATGTTTGTGATAAAGAATTATCACGAACTAGACGAACATGCCTAAATCTTGACGTCAGTTAAGACATAATTTCTTGCGCTTTTTTAGTATTACATTTCGGTATTACCGACCTGTAAATCTCATTGCCCGTTGCCACCAGAAGCTGTACGGCTATACCATCACATGAAAAAAAATGCAATAAAGACATGTCTTTGTGCTTATGCTTAATTGGGCTTCTACCAATTTTTTTGTTTTTACTGTTTAGAAATAGTGAAACCATGTTTCGTCATCAGTTTCCACCTAAGAAATCTCTCATACGATACCTCATCAGACACATAAACTGTCCCCAATTCAGTTAAAATCTGTATAATCGAATGATCTAATTTTTTGTGAGCTTCTTTACAAGCTCCAATTTCTTCAATATTCTCAACACATTTCCCAACCATTTTTACAACAGTGGACAACGACTGCCTCTTTTGGAATGACTATAATTTTAAAGCTATGTGGAGCTAAAGACAAGTGTTTATAATGATGTTGGAAAGTGTTTGATAGAGCTATTCAAGCGTATCATCTTCAACAGAATCGTGTAAAGCGTTATTGCGCTGTGTTACAATACACATTACATATCGAACAGCCCTCGAATTGTCAATAGGAAAATTGCTGCGTCATTTGATGCTGTAAGAGTAATCTTTATAAACAGAACTGGGAATCTTTCATACTTAAACATGTTATTAATTAAAACGTGAACTTAATATGCCATATTTAAACAATCTGTCGTTCGAAAAAAGGTCCAGGCACTCGCTACACAAGACACGGTCTAATGCGCAAGATACGAATGTAGTTAACTGAACATAGTAAGTCAGGTTGTGTTAACAAAATTTCACCTTAACATTGTTAAACATTACTGTTTTAGTTTCATATTAATAATTTTTTTTTTTTTTTTTTTTTTGTTCTATTGGTATCAATAGAGGCAGACCTTCCGTCCGTCCGTCCGTCAACAATTGCTTCAAACGACTTCTTCTCAGAAACTTCTAGTCAAATTTTGTTTAAACTTGGTCAAAAGCACCTATAGAACATTGTCTTTCAGATTTGTGTGTTTGGTTGTCATGGCTACCAAATGTGGGTCACAATGACCTACATAATTAAAAACCTAAAAAAAATCTTCTTCTCCAAACCTACTTCACTGAAATAAAATCTGTTGTGATATTTGGCGTCTACGGCATCTTATATACCAAGTTCGTGAATTTCAATAATTGTTGTGAAAAATTAGGTTACGCGTTTTGGCGTTTATTTTTTTGTATATTGTGAATAGTACTTTTTTTTTTTTACAAAAATTACAATAATTAATAAATTTGGATGAACATCATTTTGTTATGTGAAAAAACATATGTTTAACAATTTTCATGAAATTCTGTAAAATACAAGTCGCTTTTTTGACCTTTTTCTTTTTCAATTCTAGCAACCCAAGGGTCGAGGGTTCAAATCCCAGTGAGGCCACTTTCTAATATTTTTTTTTATTTTATTTTATTTAATTTCTGAATTCTATGAGTTACAATGGTGCATGGAAGAGATGCTATGAATTTTTATTTTTTATTTTTTAGTGAATTATTATTTTGGAAATACATGTGATACTGATATGTAGATTTAGCTAAATCCTTTTTTTTTTTTTTTTTTTTTTAATTTTTTTTTACAAAATCATTGTTATGTGACATTATTTAAATTAATTGAACAATTTCTTTAAAAAGTAATCTGTAGTTGAATTTTACAGTTTTTTAAAATATTTTAATTAATGTGTTAAATCTGTAAAGTCTTAAATCCGGATCTGAAAATTGCTCATGTGAGCTTTTGTTATGGGAAGGAACTCTGCCAACCATCAATACATCCATCAAAAAACTTTTTCTCAGACACTACTGGTCACATTTCATTCATATTAGTCAATAGCACCTTTAGACTATTGCCATTCTCATTTGTGTTTCTGGTCGCTTTGGCTTTACCAGAAGTAGGTCACAGTGACCTATATAGCTAAAAACCAAAACAATAAAAATAATGTTATCTGAAACCAGTTCTATTGAGGCAACATGTTATGACTTAACAAGGTATTATCAAGACATATCAGTTACATTTAAATTCAGATGAGCAAATTAGGGCCATCTTGGGCCTCTTGTTTTTTGTTTTTTGTTGTTTTTTTTTTTAAATTACCTGTAATTTTTTTTCTTACGGAATATAAAATGGTTAATACGACAATAATATGAACAGGTAAATAATATTTTTATAGGTCTAAACTTATGTTCAATTGTTTCTTATTGTCAATTTTGTTTAATAGTAATGGTTAACTTAATTTTCTTGATCATGTTTTAAATTAGTTTATTTAATGAAAAATCGATTTCGACTTCCGTCAATTTAAATGTATTTTATGAGAAAGTTTGCGTTTAAAGTATTGCATAGTGTGTGATTAAGAGAGATAACTTACAAAACCTTTTTCAAGAGAAAATATTTATGAACAAAACTTGGTAGCTAGCATTATGTAAAACCACACAAAACATAACACAAGAGACTGAAAATGTTGATGGATAAAAAGGATAAGCCAATTATTTAAAAAAAAATAATCAATTCAAAGTTCCAAATTTAAATGAATTCAACTCCAGCTAAGTAGTGCTTTTCATGAGAGAACAAACCTTAGTTTTAAATAAGTTTTAGAAATTATGACCGCTGAAATTTTGCTACAGGGCACATTTTCTGATAGCAGAAAATACTGTTTACTGAGTTATGGTACCTCATCTGGGAGTTTTACTTCCCTAAAAACGAAAAACGGTACCCGCTCAGGGGAAATAAATTTTAAACAAAAAATATCTGTTTAAATTTAATGTGCCATATATGTGCATGTTTCAGAATTTATTCTTTATCAGTGACACAAGAGACCAAACATTGTGATAGGTAAATAGGATAAGACAAACCTTTGAAAATCAATAAATCCATAGTTCCAAAAAGAAAACTAATCCAAGCCCAGATAATGAATGCTTTGCATGGAAGCATAAAACCTTACTATAAATAAGTTTTAGAAACTAAGATGGCTGAAAATTTTGCTTCGTGGTATATTTTCTGACAGCAAAAAACACTGCATACTGAGTGAAAAATACCTCTGAATAGAATAAATAAATATACATCATTTTTAAAGCATTTATTTTTTTTCATTTCAGTACCTATTGCATTGCAAAACCTTTGATGTATAAATATTTTGTTTACTCCTCAGTTTGCCCGAGATTGTCAGATATTTATTTATGAATAAAATGCTTTTAGCATTGATGTTAACACAAAAAGAGCACTTTGAAAGTAATACTAAAAGTAATATTGTGTGGTTTATTGTTTTTTATTTTAAAGCATTTTAATAAAACCATGAATTTGTTTTCTTTCAACTTAAATGTGACTTATGACAAAGTTTGTGTTTAAAGTATTACTTTGGATATAGTAAATAGAAATTCTTAATAAATGTCATTAGGCAAATATATTTGTCAAATGTTTTAACGTTTGTTCCTAAGGAGACAATTTCTTATAAACAAAACTGGGTTTCACGATTATTTAAGACATTTTAAAAACAACGAGGACTCCGACTGAAAATTAAAAGAGTTTGCTGTCTCTCTGCATAGTTTGAAAAAAGGTTGACAACCTCGCTTAAATAGAATCGGTCTACCGCGCGACACAAAGTACAAAGACGGAACATAATAGGTCGGTGTTTAATTAAACAAAATTCATTTTTTAGCCGCTACGGAATTACAAAAAAAAAAAAAAAAAAAAAAAAAAAAAAAAAAAAAAAAAAAAAAAAAAAAAAAAAAACATTGGTGTATGATTTCTTGTTTGCCAATAATTTTGTCCAAAATTGTCTGTTTTTTCTATGGAAGAATGGTATTTTATATATTTAGTGGAAAATCAATTTTGCCTTCTGTCACCTTGAATGTAATTTACGACGGAGTTTGAGTCTAAAGTATTACACAGAGTCGAGTTAAACGAGATCACTTACAGAATCTAAATAAATGTCATCAGGCAAATTAATCGTCAAAACAGCTCCAACGTTTGTTCTTGAAAATACAATATTTGACAAAACTGAGTAGTTTGCTTAAAGATATACCAAAAAAAAAAATAAATAAAATAAAATAAAAATATTAATTATAAAGTCTTATGTGTAATTTTAAGCAACACATTGTCTCTCTATACATGAAGAATTCGAAAATAAAAATCCAAGATACATCTTACTGCAACCCAACTTTATACGTGAAGAGTTAGATAAGCCGATTCTTTGACCAAATATTCTTTTTAGACGCTGATTTGATGCAAAAAAATTATGAATTTCTTGTTTGTCAATAATGTTCTTATGAAATTTAAAATGCTAATTGACATTACATATAATACACTGATCTTATATAATTGGTACATAAATAATTGTAACATCATATATAATGTTTTTTTTTTACTTTCCAAAATATCTTTTGAATATGATTTTTATTTTTTATAGTATTTTAAGGGTTCTTAGTTGCTAAGTGTCTAAAGCGCACTTACAGACCAAAGTACATCTCAACGCCTTGTATCAAATCCCAATCTGGCAAATTCTAATGTGAAAAAGTTTAACGATGGGTTCAGTTCTGAGAAGGTTGGAAAAAACAAGAGTGCCCTAAATAGCCACCGGCCTTTTACAATCTAAATGATAAGAGAAAGAATCTTGACATGGGCATTTAAAAATGTTAATTTATTCCAATCAGTTTAGTATTTAGCATTAGCGATAAACTATAAACTTTAAATAACCTGCGAATCACATAAAATCCAATTACGCAACTCTATCTTTTAGATGTAATAAATTTAACACTCAACTTGATTTACCATTTAAAGTTATTTTAAAAAAACTATCACGATTTAGATTGATAGGTCGGATATTATAGTGTTGGTAACGACAAAATCAAACTTTTAACCACATTCAACTGGAATATTCATGACTAAATATTAACTTTGTTGTCATGTGTATGTCAAATATTACATGATATAGTATAGAGATTACAGGATCCTTTATGCTAAATATCGATTAAATTTTCTCTTTGACTGGTTATTTATATATTTTCTTTTATTTTTTGAAATGAGTAAGAGATGCAGAAGCTATCTTTAAATGCTGCATAGGCTAATTTCCTATGCTGGTTTAGACATCCACTTAGGGAATAAACTGCTCATCATTTATTGATTGCCATAAAAGGGACCCAATTTAAGGCCTGTATTAAAGAATGTTAGCATAGCAAGCTGTATCTGAAATTTACAAATGTGTTTTGTGATTGCTGTGTTCTTGCATGTTAACATTTAATTCTATAAATCACAATGATACACAGTCTCATTCAATACAACCACTAATTAGTTTTGTTTGTTACCATTGGAACAGCTAGTATCTATTAAGTTTTATTTCAAAATCTTAAAGCATTATAAGTGCCAATGTTGTCCCAAAGAGAGAGAGAGAGAGAGAGAGAGAGAGAGAGAGAGAGAGAAAGAGAGAGAGCGAGCTAAACATATTTTGCAAGGTTTACTAATTTAGAAAAACAGAACTAACATGAAGACAAGCATACGTAAATATATAATCGGTGGAAAAAAATGACCGTGTTTTAAACTGAAATGAAATACAATGTATATGGTATTTATTTTTATAAAATCGAACTGATTCTATTTTGTTTCATTATTAAAAGCTTCTTTTATCTTATATCTGGAAGGTAATTGTTCATATTTCAAATTTAATTTGTCTCTTTTTTGTTTTATTTTTCTTTTATGAGCACACTGTGTTTGGTTTCAGATGACCTTTGAATATTTGATTTGTCTTCGATTACATTTGTATCTGATACATGTTTGCATAGAAATTTGTTCTTGCTTGGAACACATCAACTTGTATCAATAGCCATCATATAACACTTAACATGTTAATAGCGTAAATTGTTTTCGCGCTGTTTCAAGGATTATGATGGTTTATTGTCAATCAACAACGTTCCCCTCTTTAAACGTATAAATAATACAGTGAATAAAACAAGAGTATGAGATGAGTATAGAAGAACATAAGTATTTGACTATAAGCTGTTGATGGTATTATCAACTCTTAAAAACGTTGAATATTTACCATAAAAATAATTACACTCTCGTGGGTCGTGCTATCGTGATTTGATTCTAAAAGCAATAACACCTAGTCAGTGTATAACTATTTATTTGTACCATTAACATAATTTGGTGAAAGCAGAAAATAATTTGTGCAATTGGACACTTCTTATAAAGCCTAATTAGAAAATAATTACATTATGCAAAAAAGGACAAATCTTTTTAAAGATATTTAATGCTAATGAAAAAAAGATACTGTGCAATTTGTGAAAAACCAAACCAATGATAGAAAACTGACCAACGCAATTTCCTTTCCATAACACTCCGTAAGTGGGAGGTCGAGAGTTCGAACCCCGACCGGGTCTGACCTAAGACTTGAAAGTTGGTAGTGAATGTTCTTTTTGCCAAGCACTCGACATTACGCAATGAAAGTCACTGTTTTTTTCGGATGGGAACTTAAAAGTAATCGAGATCCCGTTTCACGGCAGGCGTGGCTCGATAAAGAACCCTGCTGTATAATGCCATCAGCGCAACGCACAGGCAAAATTTCTGCACTTTCGCCTATAGATGGCGACGTCTCGATATAAGTAAAATATCCTTGACTGGGACGTTAAACACCATTACTCAACTCAACTATTTCCATATCAACCATAAGTAAAACAGCTGAAAACGAATGTACTAAATTTTCAGTCATGTGCACGTCTGTTTGATCCAGGCGTGTGTGAGTTTACGAGTTTATTTAAATATTACAAAAAATGCAGTGATATTTTTCACAAACGGTTTTCAAAAAACAAGCATTGAGTGATAAAACTATGATTCTACTGTTGTATGTTTGTTTTTTGTGCTCTTTAGCCTTTAATTGTTTTGAAATCAAATACACTTTGTGATCATGTTTATGAAATAAATGTTACTCTAACAAATATAACGCTGATATTTTAGAATCTTGAAAGTTGGCTCATGACATTTAATAGAGGACTTGAGTATATATTACTCTAATAAAGCTGTGAAACGGCGGCAGCATAAAATACAATATATAGAGTTTTTAGTAATCTCACTGAGGATAAATTTTCTTAAAACGTGAATCAATTACAAAGTCTAGATAAGTAATATTAGTCAGTAGAATTCTCTTTGGTATTAATCCTTCAACATGCCTGTATGCTATTAGCTACACGTGCTTTTTGGACTAAATCACCTAAAAAACAATGTAGGTTTAAAGTAGCAAAGAACGAAGTCAATTTTATAACTTCAGACAGCGTTGTCTTTAATCATTCTCTACAACAACGAAACTAACCACACAGTTGTCGCAACTTTAAAAAAATTGTAAATGGAATTATCGAAATCTTATTTGAATGATTTGATACGTTTAACTCAGTTTAAAAAATGTTTTCCCGACAAAATTGGTGTTGATGTATTATTTCATTATAATAGGGTACTACAATTAAAACGAAATGAAATCGTTGGAATAAAAAATTAAAAGTGTTTGTTTTTATAATAAATCGTTTACTGAAGACTTTGATTCAATGAGTAAAAAACATATTAATATTAAAATGGACATGGACTCGAATTTGTCTCGCAATATAAGGAAACATGAAAACAAATAATTGAACCTCATTTTAAATGTTTTAATTTAAAATCGTGAAATCCCATCGTGTGTGGGATTATATCACCCCCCTAAACGAAATAAAGGGGTATATAGAAATCTTTTTGTCCGTCTCTCCATTTGTCACAATATTGAACTGTGCTGTGTTAATCAAACATGAAATTCGGAGATCAAATACTAACATTGTCCCTGTAAGCTATGTTAAGGAATAAGGTGTTTGTCTCTTAAGGGATTGCCCTAGATTTTAGTAATTGCAATTAACACTTAACACAGAAGAACACTGGAACACTATATTTTCCGCAAAAAAAATAAATAAATAAATAAAAATAAAATAAAATAAATTATTAAACAAATAAATAAACCATGAGACCGCATTATGCGTTGTATAGATTTGATTTAGATGTATAAAACTGCTAATTTCATATGTCTTATTAATAAGGGATCTCTAAGATGAAAAAATATATACAAAGCTTTGTTCGAACGTAGCTAGCTAAACAGGAGGTGCTTACCTTTCCAGAGCACCGGTCTCATTTCATCGATGAAGGTTCCCTTCCATCATTTCTGAATTGGCCAGCTTTCAAAGTTTTTGTTTTTAATTTTTTTTTAAATTTATTTTTAAGCGAGATAAGTAATTATGTTACATTGTGTACGTAAACGTCAAGCATGAGAAGAATGTTCGGTTACAAACTGTATACTAAATTACGAAGCTCAGTTGTTTAAAGCACATGGTTAAGGACAAAAGCGTTTTTACCACCTCGGTTTGAACCAAGATTTGGCAAATCCTAGTTAACGAAATTTTGTCAACTTACCAAAGGTAAGTGATTATTTCCGGACACTCCAGTTTCCTGCTTCACCTATATACAGCCTCGATGTAAGTGAAATAATCTCGACTTTTGCATATAGCCAAATACTCCACTTAAGTCATAATTGCATATAACCAAATTATTTATCATTAGTCAAGGGTTTGATAAACATGGTTACATAAAAGGCTTACAATATATACATATACAGAAGTTAAAAAAATCGCCTTATTATGGGTTGATTAATTCTGCAGTTGTTTAATATATAAATTAATAAGGTAATTTATCCGGTAAAATATTTCATGTTATTAGATCTACACATTAGTAATAATAACAAATCCAGCGATTTGCATAATGATTCAGATGTTCCAATAGTATTTAATAGATCTAATCAATTTCCAGATCATATTACACGTCTTCGTTTGTGTTTGGCAGTAGATATTTAACAAAACACTTGCTATTGGCAGTTAGCTTTTACTTTATTGTTTTCCTTAATTACATTTCAAAACAATCCGTGTCTCATCTTCAATGTCAGAAAATGTACAGACATTCTGCCTTTGGCGTTTCGTTTGGCGAATACCGTCAGCGTTACACCATTAGAATTTTGATAATAAAACAATGCATCAATTCAATCCATTGCTTAAATTATACCTTCAGATCAGATGTGCTACAAAGCAGACGCGTGGCACCTTGGGTTGTCCTTTCTAGACTTCTACAATGTATTTTAAATCAATACGTTAACTTGTTAAAAGGGAAGATTTTTTTACTTTAAAATTTATGAGTTTATATTCGCCAAATGATATCAATTTTAGTAACACAAAAAGAGCTTGCAGCATATGTCGAGAAATGGCAGAAGCCTGGCGTCCAAGAACATCATAATATTTTTTTTTCGAAAAACCTAAATTGGTTCGTTTAGTATTTAATCTGGTTATGTTCAGAGATATTGGTATCAATATTCGTCAAACTAAGTAAAATTCTATCCGGGTAGTTTATATGCCAATACTAACAATGCATGTAGAAATATAGATATATTTTGCAATTTTAATGTACTTCTTGTGAATTGCTTTCTGTCAATAAAATTCAAATGAAGCAAATGACACATTAAAAAAAGACTGAATTCTATTAGAAATATTTGCTCTCAATCATTTTTGTACTTAAAACACATTCACTTTACAAAAAAGTTTTTTGATACTGATTAGGTGGTATTTAATTTTGTATTGGAAAAACGGTGATTTGTGTTAAACACGCCCAATTCATTAAATATTATTTTTGTTTGTGCTTTGAACACTGACCAGTACTTTGTTGTAAATTTGCAACAAATGAGGTCCAAAATTAATAATTTACAATGCTCGGAGCACAGGTACTATTAAAGCAGTCTCGAAATTATAGTTTGAAACGAAGACAACTCCCCATACTTTGCGAAATAAAGCAAAAACCTAATTGCATGAAACAGTATTAAACAATATAGAATGTTATTTAAGGTCTGAACCTAATTAATAATTATGGTTCTTCGCATTTCGTAATCTCTTATATTTGATGGAGATATAATAATGACAGTTATTTATAATTCTGATTATAATTATAGTAATGGAAAGTCTTAAAATATTCGAAACAATCATTTTTCTTTTTCTCGTCGTCTTCTATTTTTGCCTTGGTCGTAAGTAAGGGGAAAATTTTTTGATTGAACTTTTTATCTTTAATCAAAGTCAGGATTGATAACTTTTATATATATATCATGTAAATTGTTATAAATATCTGAAAGAGATTGATGAGCAATTCTTGACTAGGTTGATCCTTTTTTGACTTGTAAGTTGTAAGGATCAATACAATTACGTTGCAAAAGTAAAAAAGAGAAATAATAAGATAATTAACTGACAAAATAATAAATAAATAAAAATAAATAAATAAATAAATAAATATTTAAAAATAGATAAACAAATATTTAAAAATAAATAGCTATATAACTAACTAACTAAATCAATCAATAAATAAAAATAAAAAATAAAATAAATAAATAATCGACTTATTAAAATTGATTCTTATAAATTATAAGAAAGTAAATTAAAAATCAACAAACCCAACAAAACTGACGTTTTAAAACTTCTCTACGTTGGGCGATAACAGAATTTTTTTTAAATTCCAGACGTTCAGCTACATGTACTTATGTTAGAACCTTATCATGCAATAGATTATCGAGACGTTTTTAAACCGATAAATAAGAGTTAATCGAAAAAAAGCCAATAAGGGTTTTTTTTTTTTTTTTTTTTTTTAAAAATGCAATAAACAGTGTATATCAAATATGTATAAAAGATACGGATTGACAATATCATATGCTGTTAATGTTTGAATATTTATGAAATAAGAAAAAAATAGTTATCTATTCGATTTTAAAACTAAAAAAAAAAGGAAAATATGTATTAGAAGATAAATATTTTATGACATTTATACCAATTGCGTTTAAATAAATATCAAATAAACAAGTTGTTTTAATGAATCACTTATGTTAATAACCATTTTTATAATAAAATGAAAAATTTCAGAAATAATATCATCTAGTTTATAGATCTTCAATCCAAATTAGCATGTTTCTGCAATGAACAGAGGTCCCACGAGATCACATCCCTTCGGCAAGTTTTGTGATAACGTCAATAAATAGTATAATGTTCTCTTCTATGACTGGACTGAATGCGATATTAGACACAGAAACAAATTAGATATCAATGTTTATATATGGAGACATTTGACGCTAAATGTATATATTAAGATGTTTACAATTGTTCTTACAAAAAATAAAATATAACGTAAAATGGTTAACATAAAAGTTCTAAATTCAATATTCAAATATATTTTCAAAAAAAAGTACAAAATTGTTTTTGAAGTTAACTAGCATAAAATCGATATGAGGAATTAAAAAAAAACAAAACAAAACAACTTACCAATCTGAATCGTTGTTGATTGTTCCTCAGTTTTTATTATCTGTATGTTGATGGCAACATATAAAATCAGACAAACAATCTTCATTTTAACGTTCAGTTATTTTAATCCTGTTATCATACGATTTGTGTACATAAGAACCGGTTTGTTGTGTTTCTCCGTATATAAAGAGCTAAAAAAGTTAATAACTTCGATTCATATAGTTGTTACATTTTCGTCTTTGCGCATGCGTTTGCTGATGTTCTAGATTTTAATGTTTCAGTTTTCTTTAGGCTGTGCAAAATTTTCCCAAAAGACTTATAATTGTATAGTTTGCATCCATTAAGAAATTGTGTACTCTTACGGATTATTTGATAAGAAATCATTATACCGCTTACAATGGTAATAATCCACAAGAACCAATATCATTATCTACAACACATTTATCTCACAAGTACTGTTAATGTGGCCAATGCTTAAAACATTGCATAAGATGTCCCAATCATAATACCCGATGAAAGTATTTACAGTCCTCCGAACGCAACATAATGGGTTATGCTAAAATCTGTAAAGAAAAACGGTCGCCTAGATATCAATTTAACCGAAATGGATGATTTTTATTTAATTTTCCGGATGAATTATGGATCCCTTTTCCAACGCTTAGAATCATTTACTATCCTTCTATACAGTAATAATTGAACAATTCTAGCTTCCAGTAACAGTAACTAAATATACACAATAGCCGACCGACAGAAAATTTAATTAATACTGTTTGTTCGATGAAATGAATACTCTTTCGATTAAGTATATAAAACAATTCTAAATACAGGAATAAAGCCTGTCATTACAGCACAAATTACAGATATTACAGATACATGTATTACGATATCGCTTGATGGCCGCAGTTTCGTATTTGATGGTTTAATAGTTAAGAAAAGTATATAATATGACAGGAGAGCTAAATTGAAGATTAAAATTTGATAATAAAAAATTAAGCTTTTCCATCAGATAAATTACAGCGGTAATGGAACGGAATAGTAATATCCCGTTGATATGGAGAATTAAAACATTTAATGCATTAAGATAAATAGTGATTTTAATTAAAACCTGCTAATCATTTGTATCTTTTCACGAAACCTAAATATAATTAATCACCGTTCTGAAATGTATTTATTTAACTGATAAAAAATCTTTAGTGAGGTTGATTATTTTCATTTATTTATTTATTTATTTATTTATTTATTGTTTGTTTGTTATGATTATTTTAACCAAAGTATTTAGTTGTGGTTTTACAGGCGCTTTCAGTCCCTTTTTCTGCTTAGGTTCGAATCACTTTGTATTCTAGGTGTGTGAAAGTTGGTCAGTTCATTTGTCGAAGGTCGTTGACTTTCTCCGGCAACTCAGGTTTTCTCAACCATTCAATAACTGACCATTTCGAAATTAGTAAAAGAATCTTGCCCTTGGGTGTAAAACACCGTTACTCAACTCAACTCAACTCAACTTCTTTTAACAAGCTGATGCAAAACTTACCATAAAACTAAATTTTAAACATTGTAATATTGATGTATAATCTAAGCTATGAAATTATAGTTACATTAGTAAATTAAAATTGTATTACGTGACAAACTAAATAATAATTCCTGATTTTATAACATTTATATGACATTTGATATGATTTTCTTTCCACGATTAAACAAGAATTTTGCCATTGGCATTTATGTTATATAAACACATTAGGACGAGACAAAACTGTTAAAAACCCCATCAGTAAATAAGCTCACAGTTGCTAGTCTAAGAACATAAAATATGAGACAGGTGACGCTAAATTAACATTCGTGCTAAATTTAATATTGTTTTTATTATTTATTCTAAAATAATTTGTTTTCATAATTTCATACGGATAATATAAAAACAGATCAAGCTGAAGATTTATTGAGTAGCAAAATTAATTAATCAATTTTTGATTTTTTATATATAATTTTTTTTTGTTTTGCTAGTTGAGATGATTTTGTGAAGTTCAATAATAAGAACACCATTTTGTGTTGTCTATTATCTCACGTTTCACAATCCTTTCTTATCCAAGGTTTTCCCTAAACTTAAATCTGACAAATTTAAAGTCGTAATAATTGTATTAAGTGTTAAGATATACAGGAATTTTAGGTTTTATTTTAAAGATCACTTCATGCTAATAACATCCATATTTAGTTTTGTGAAAATTGTTCATTAATGGTTCTAAAAGAGATTGCTGGAATTTTCTTAAAATTTTAAGTTAAGTAATAAAAAATGAGTGTAAAACGAGAGTCTCTACTTTAATATTTTGTTATTGTTTCAACTTTAAGTTACATTTTTTTTTGTTTTCAAGTACATGGTTTTAACTACTTTAATATATAGTTTAACTCTTTTACAGTATCTGTATAGGTTACTCATTATCTACCATAATACACTTAATTTAGAGTTTGCTACAGATTAAGCATATTATGTGATCATTTCGGATCTCAAGACGTAAATGTTTTACAAAACATTTAAGCGGTACGCTGGCGAATGAAGCATGTCATGTTATCATTTCAAATCTTACGAAGTCAACGTTTTATTAAACGTTTACGTGCTACGCTGGCGAAAATAGCATGTCATGTTATCATTCCAGGATCTTACGACGTCATTTTTTTTTTCAAAACGGTTACGCGGCACGCTGGCTAATAAAGCATGTCATGTTATTATTCCAAGATCTAATGACGTCCTTTTTTTCAAAACGGTTACGCGGTACGCTGGCGAATATAATGTCATATGATCATATGAAGTTAATGTTGTTTTTTTCTTTTCAAAACGGTTACACGGTAAGCTTGCGGATAAAGCATGTCATTTGATCATTTCAGGATCTTCCGACTTTATTGTTTTCCTAATGTTTACACGGTACACTGTCGAAATTCATTACAAAATGTAACAGTGCCTCAAACTTGCTGGGTTTGAATACATACATGTACAAAAATGTTTCTGTCAAATACCTTCACAAGTTAACAATTTAAACGCAGTTTCATATCAAGTAATGTATCGAATATATCATATTACTCACTATCCATAAGTAATTGAAATAGCGTCTTCAAAGTCTGTGTGGAATATTTAAAGACTGAATACTGTAAGAAACCGTATAATACACCAAGACTAATATTTGAGTTTTTATCTTAAATACGGTCGACCACATATCAGACTGATGTCGATGACTCAATCATATCTGCATCACATTCATCAAATGTTCATCTTTCAAATTTGACCCTCACCTATGTACAAGTTGAAAGTTATTAAGTAGATTCTGTAGTCATATCATCGATTTTGTTATATTCAGCTTTTGCTGTCACATTCATCTTGGAGCTTTAATTTCGTTTTCATTATTACTAGAGAGAAATATAACATCAGCATTCCATAAGCTTCTTTTACAGACTACAATGTTCTTGTTTTCAATGGCCTTATATATAATATCAAAGCCATATTGTCCATCTATTGTTATTTGAAATTCATTAAAATGGACGATTGCCACGATTTATTTCCTGTTTGTCCGCCATTTCTAATCACATATAAACGCTTGTAATCAAAGGACGTCAAATAAAATGGATAAGAAGAAACAAATTATCCTGTTTTCCTGAATTATTTTTGTCTGTTTTTTTGCTATTTTACTTACGCCGTTTTGGTTATTAGGTAAGTGTGTTAGAGTTCATTACTCAGTCTTCTAAAAATTGTTTAACCGATTTTTATTAAATTACACCATTTAAAATCCCAAGTACTATAACTCAGGCTTTTTCACCTAATTTTTATTTTGCGGATTTATACAATATTTTTAAAAAGGATTTAAGCGCCCCTATTTACAGACAACTGTAGGTCCTATTCAACCTGTTATTGATTTGTTAATGACTCTTCAGAAATCGTTTCTCCCTCGACAACATTTTATTAACCGGTTTTGTTCAGAATACAGGCCCCAGTTTCACAATTAATCATGCATTCAAGTATACAATAAACTTAAATACTCTCTTTTTCTCTCATCATTTAAGGAATAACTGTGGTATTATTTTTTATCGGTGTAAAAAAAAATATTTGCACACTGGATAATGCGCGTAGCACATTATTCAAAAGTATGTAAATCGTTTTATGGCGTACTTGGCTGATGTCACACTTTTGCTGAGTGGAACAGTACGGGTTAAAGCTTCTGACAGAGCTCTTGTTTCGATGACCGCTCATAAACATAATGTGCCTGAGCTACAAGCCGGTATCATTCATTGCTTGTATGGTTGTTGCCCGGGGACAGACAGTGATCAGTGTAATATTTAGTACCAGCGTGTTTACAAATATTAAACAAGGTTGAAATTTAAAAAAAATAAGCAGAAACATTAAAAATATCATGTATGCGAGATTTCATTCATCGTGTACATTCAGTGATGTGTATTGCATATGTAAACAATGTATTAAGTAGTTGCGGTAAAATCCGCCAAATCGTGTCAAGTGGGCGGAGCTAACCTAGATTTTTTTTTATTGAGGTATAAAGAAAAAAATCTTGGTCACGTCCTCCCCATTGTTTTGTATTGTGTTTTTATTGTATGAACAAATTTGAATTAAATCATCATTTAATAAATTAAAGGTTGACGAGACAATGTGTTGTTTTGTTCAACAAACCTACAATTAACAGTTTAAACAATAACATTTTTGTATTCAATTTTATATAAGATATTTCTTAAAAAATTTATATTTAATCCACTAATTTGTGTTAATTGTACACTCATTGAGTTAATGATTTTGAAACTGGGGCCAGATAGAACACAGAAACTTTATTGTATCTGATACTTTACTATACTGTTATGCTGCTGTATAAAAGGCATCTTGTCACTTGTGAAAGTGAGCGAGAGGACATGGGTTCGAATATTCGACGGGTAATGAATAATACACGAATTTGAGATATGCTTCTTCGCCTTGTGTTAGGCACTTAGAGAATAGAGTATCGACTAGTTCACCCGGTACCAGGATAATAAACGGGGGAGGGGGGTTATGCTTGTCTGTGTCATACTTACTCGGTGAGCAAGCAACTTGCCAAAAATCGCCCTGAATGCGCCCTTGTACATGGTAGACAATATTGCAAATTCGCATACTTCACGCACACATTAACTTGTTCTTAGATTAATCCCAAGAAATAAATAAACTCGCTCTTGTCGCCAAAAGCAGAATAGCAGAAAAAATTGCTGATGCGACGTTAAACAACATTACAACTTTAACATTTAACAACAACTTGTTAAAGTACTTTCTGCAAAACTGGTGTCTTGAAAACAACTGATTGAAAAAATTATGTTTTTTGTTCATTTTTGCCAAATCTGTGCTTCTCCTTTTTATTATTATTATTCTTTATTTTAAATATTGCATTTAAAAGAGACCGTAAAATGAGTGTGTAATGCAATTTAATATTCAGAGAGAGAGAGAGAGAGAGAGAGAGAGAGAGAGAGAGAGAGAGAGAGAGAGAGAGAGAGAGAGAGAGAGAGTGTGTGTGTGTGTGTGTGTGGGTTTGCTTGTTTGTTTGTTTGCAACGGCTGTTCTTGTTTACTTTTGTTTCTGATATTAATACTGTAAAATACATGTATTAAAACCATGCAGTTTCTGTAGTTTATATTATGAATATATTTAATTTGATATGTAATAAATGCTGAAAGATAAAGGACAAACAAGCATGATTGGATCACCTTAAACGAAAACCATTTTTCTAAAGTTGGCTAAATTTACCACTTTTCAGGGTTAATTACTTATATTTTTTGTGATCATTTTTTTATCTTGACAATATTTGATATACTTACAAAAGCACTGGCAAAAGTAATTTCACATGCTAAACTGTATAAAAGATAATATAGAAACAAATTTCAGAAGGGTTTTAAATGTTGAAAATGATAATCTCTGTATCCGATAATTTGATTGTGTTAAAAGACCCTACATACTTGGTACTATCGGTTTCAAGATTTCAAAGCCATATTTCCCATAACGGTCTGTGTTTCACATTACAAAGTAACAAAAATGTAACAAAACCATTACCAATGAATAAAATATATATAAAATGAAACCTAAAACGCAATAATTTAATTTTTAGTAACAGACGCGTAAGTAAACACTACTTTAGCGGAAACAAATCACATTACGAGAATTTTTTTTATTTATTTAAATCAATATTGATATAAGAAATGAATAAAAAATTACTCTATCTTGATAACAGGCAGACGTACGACATGATTCTATTGTATAAAGAGCTTCAATATCATATATCCTTTTTTTCTTTAAAATAAATACATTGAATAACATCACGGAGTCATATTTCGTACATGACACATTATCGCTGTATATAAAGTGTGATGTTCATTTATAATTAATACGTTAATACGGCGCCTTCTAGTGAAAAGTAAAGCAAAAATCAATACAAATAGCCGACCTTTATCTACTAAAGCTATGGTAAAAGTTGTTAAGAAAACTATGTTGCCTCATTTTTATACATTAAAATGTCATGATTGTATGCAAGATGATGATTGATAGAATCAAACATAACGCCTTTACTATGATACTTAGCAGGACCTTAACGGATAATTATGTTCAACTATTCAGAAGGGCAGAAAAAGAAATATTTCTAAGAAATCATAAACTTGAATTAACACCATATCCATAATACCTTCGACCTACATATAAATCACAAAAATACTTTGTTAATAGACAGTGCGATAAGTTTTGTGTAAAGTTTATTAAAAACTAACGCTAGCGCTAACGGATCACGGTGCCTCTTGCGAATCTTGACATGGGAAAAAAATCAAATAAATAAATAAATAAATAAAAACTACTCCACCTCTTTTTCAAAGGTGTACTCTGTAGCTGAGCAGAGCTAAATCGAGTGTTTAAGGATCAAAGTTCCTCTCACAGCCTTAGTTCCAACCCATATGAGAGAGAGTGAGTGAGTGAGAGATGAGTAATGGTGTTTAACGTCCCAGTCAAGAATATTTCACTTTTATCGAGACGTCGCCAGCTATAGGCGAAAGTGCAGAAATTTTGCCTGTGGGTTGCGCTGATGGCATTATACAGCAGGGTTCTTTATCGTGCCATCCCTGCCATGACACGGGACCTCGTTTATTTTAGGTTCCTCCGAAAGAATCGTGACTTTCATTTCGTAATGCCGAGTGTTTGGCGAAAGAACAGTCACTACCCACTTTTAAATCTTGGGTCAGACCCGGCCGGGGTTCGAACCCACGACCTTCCACTTACGGAGCGAGCACTCTACCAACTGAGCTACCGCAGTGGCCACTGAGCTACTGCAGTACGAGATTCCCGTGTTAAAAACGTCTATTAGTTTGTTTGTCGAAGACCGATGGTTTTCTCTGATCACTGAGGTATTATCCACCATCCAAGAACTAATTGCCTAAATATAAAAATAATCTTGATTCCGGCGTAAAACGATGTTTCTGTAATCCACTCACTTTTTAGAGCCATGGGCCTCGGGAAAAATAGTCATACGGACACAGCCCCTGGCATGGCCTCAGTTTCGATTCTAGTCAAATGCATCGCTGAGTGGCAAATAGTGTAAGTTCGACTGTCAAAGGCAGTTGGTCTTTCTGGCTATGCCGATTTTTCTCTACTATATAAAGTGGAAGAATATTTAAGAAAGAATTTTTTTTTTCTTATCTTTTTTTTATTTTTTATTTATTTATTTATTTTTTTTTTATTTATTATTATTTTTTTTTGTTAATTTTAAAATTGAATAATATCTGCAGTAGCTCACCGAATTTGCACTATAATAACTTATTACAGGCCTGATAATTTCTAAAAATTATTTACACAATCCGAGATTTTTTTTCCAGTTATGAACGTTATCATTGGTGCATATTGGGTAATGATCAGTAACGAAATCAACAACATCAATTCAACGTTTGACAGCTGTACAAGTAATTACATGCTTGAATTTTTGTAGTTCCAAAGTATTGATTTACATCACCAAAAGATGCATTTGGGCTTCTCGTATTGAAACAAAACTTTTCAGATTCATAGGGGTTATTGTTGGCATATAAGAGTATGGTTTACTATTGGTCCCCATAATTGTTTGTCACATATTTTTTTTAAAAATATTTCTTTTATTCAAAACTTTCCTCATAAAAATTAAAGTAAGACTGAATTTAAAAAGGTTGACCTAGCCAAATTCCATTTTTAAATTTAAAAATCTAATCTTAATTCGTCTGTACATAGAGCGGATTTTGAAAAAAAAAATTAATTACTTCAATGATCCAATTGGGTCTCACCCAAGATTACACCAGGGTATTTTAAGGTTAATAAAGGTCAAATGAAGTAATATTCAAACCACAATTCTTTACTACATGAAGTTCAATTAAAACGGAAATTGATGTCCAAAGATGCATTAGATATAGTATAAAAATCTTTGACTTTTTCAATTAGAAAATTATAGAAAAGAGCCAAAAGTTAATAAGTGGGGGTTCATTTTCGCTCGGATTGTTCAAGGGGTGATCATCATAAATATTCAAATCATAATATCATATTCTATATGGTAAAATAAGGAATGTGCCTAAGGGATAGTTTTGACATAATGAATTTGTTATCTTGTTGAAAACATTAAAATTTGTTATATGCACAGAATAAAAACAACTTTTTTAGTAACTCTTGTTTTTTCATCTTTAGGTCACTAAATTTTACATGGAATTTGGATTTTTTTGAATGTTTTTGTTTAGATATGGAACTTTGTGCTCCAAATGTGTATATGAAAAATAGTTATGAACTAATATTAGTCTTTAGATTACTTTCTTAAGCTACAACCAAGTACATGTTTTTCAATTACAGAGTACATTAGACTTAGCTGCAAACTGGTACATGCTTGTCACTGTTGAGGACTTGTCTAGCAACTACAAATTGCTTTTGTGATGGTTTTGTTTTTATAAAACCTAAAGGTATGTTTGACCAATTTCATTCTGATAAGCTATGAATGCATTTAGTCATGTGGAAGCTCCTCATGTTAAACCTATGAAAAAATCACGTTACCTAACATACTTGTTATAAGCGGTGTTTTTTTTTCAGATTAAAAAAGGAGCTAAATATTTTTTTTAAAAAAGTCCCGTAGTTTTCAAACATTGAATGTATTTATCTTAATTTAAAATGCACAGCACTGTAGATCACTGTAGATTGCATTTTAATTTTTTTTATGGTTATTATTTCTTCATACGCTGTATATTCTTAGTTGATTGCTTTCGCGTTTATTTTTTTCTTTTTCTGGGATTTTGTTATAATAGAATATATATATATATATATATATATATATATATATATATATATATATATATATATATATCACAATGTCACAAAAATGCCTGCACGTTTTACATACATGTTCAAAATCAAATGATATCACGTGATACATAAAATTGGTGAATAAGGTCATGTGTTCTGATAACATCAACATGTCATCACGTGATTTTAATGAATATAACAGCACAACACATCAAATGTACACAAGAGTATTAGTTTATTCAAATCATGTCAAAATGATGACAGATTATCTTTTTTATGTGATATTGTCATTTTTAAAAGCAGGTTTTTCTTCTCAAAAAAGACAAGAATGATTAAACGCATTTTCGACATGATAATAACAGCTGTTTGCTGGGTGCCGCAGAAAATGTACAATATGAATTCGAAAATTCTAAAAAAGACTTTGAATTAAAGAGTGGAATTTTAAATGGGTATTTAAAACAAAAATGTATTTTTGAAGGAGGGGATATTTAAAAGTGGAAAAAAATTACATATCCAAATTCAGAACAATTATATTTTACATATATTTTGATTTTCTTTATGTAAAAAAGTTATAATTTTTGTCGGTTCCAATTGTCTCTTACAGTTATGCATTTTGGTATTGAACTTAAATATAACTGTTTTACTAATGTCATGTTCAGTGTTTTGGTAAAAAATATATCTGTGTTTTACTGAAATATCTCTCAGTGTTTTGTTAAGACCACCCTGTGTACATCTGGAATATCTATCATGTGTTTTTTTCTCTTAGTATTTTGCTGATATATCCACCAGTGTACATCTGGAATATCTATCAGTGTTTAGCTGAAAGCCGAAATCGCCCTGTGTTTAACTGAAATATCTCTCAGTGTTTTGCTGTAATTGCCCTGCATTAAATTGAAATATCTCTCATTGTTAACTGAAATATCTCTCATGGTTTTGCTGAAATGTCCCTCAGTGTTAACCTGGAATATCTCTCAGTGTTAAACTGAAATATCTCTCAGTGTTTACCTGGAATATCTCTCAGTGTTTAGCTGAATTAGCCCAGTGTTAAACTGAAATATCTCTCAGTGTTTTGCTAAAATTGTCCTGTATTAAACTGAAATATCTTTCATTGTTAACTGAAATATCTCTCAGTGTTAACTGAAATATCTCTCACGGTTTTGCGAAAATATCCCGTGTTTACCTGGAATATCTCTCAGTGTTTAGCGGAATTAGCCCAGTGTTAAACTGAAATATCTCTCAGTATTTTGCAGAAATTGTCTTGTATTAAACTGAAATATCTCTCATTCTTAACTGAAATATCTCTCAGGGTTTTGCTGAAATATTCCCTAGTGTTTACCTTTCTATCTATCAGTGCTTAGCTGAAATTGCTCTTTATTTAACCGAAAAATTTTCATTGTTTTGCTGAAATCGCCCTTTGTTTGACTAAAATTTCTTAGTGTTTTGCTGAAATCACCCTGTGTTTTACTGAAAAACCTCTCAGTGTTTTGCCTAGATCACCCTTTGTGTTTTACTGAAATATCTTTCAGATTTTTGGGTTTTATTTTGCTGAAATCTCCCCCCTCCCCCACAACGGTTAACTGAAACATCTCTCTGTGTTTTGCTGAAATCTCCCTCGGTGTTTTGTTGACTTTAATATTAGTGTTTTGTTTTAGAAAATTTTCTTATCCGCTTATTTTCTATTACGGTCTTTTTTTTAATTTTCTTATTTATTTATTTATTTATTTATTATTATTATTTTATTTATTTTATTATTATTATTATTATTATTTTTGCTAATTCCTCTTTTAATGTTGCAATATTCTCTTTGCTGTCATTCTGTTGCTGATTTGAACTCTGTAAATGGTTTTCTCTGATGCATATAAAAACAGAAAAAAAATGTTTAATACTAAATAAGAACTGTTTGACAACCACCAAAAACACTGCATCTAACGAAAAAATATAGAAACAAAAGTTAATTTTAAGGTGTAATCTTTTGTTATAGAGCCAATTGCAATACATTAAAAAGTCATATTTACTTTCAAATATTAGATTATGTTTTTTTTTTTTTTTTAAATATTGAAAGTAGAAGGATATTAAAATGTTCAATAAAAATTGTGTGTATCATTTTCAAAGCAAGTACACATTATATGTTCGCTGTATGGAACAGTAGTATCTCTTTGTTAAAATTTCATAAAAATCTTTTAATATCCGGTACAACTGGAATTGTTTGAACAATTTCAGAAATGTGTTTATTAAAGAAACATTGACTTTGTCTATTAAATAGGACTGATTTGTTTTCGTGTTTCCTTGTGTTTTGCCTACATATTATATTCGGTATTTATTAAATTCTAAAGAGTTTCCGTCGTCTTTTGTTGGCAATTTTGAAATCTTAACTCATCCTACTTGTTAGGGGAATGCATTTGCCACGTGCACGATGGCGAGCGTGTTATATTGATAAGATATATTAGGTTAAAATAATATAAACTGTATTAATAACTAAATATTTAATTAGGTATATTCTTTTGTATATAGAGCTAACTATTAACGTCACATTGCCACAGTAACAAAGGGCTTTTTCAATCTCTTTTTCGATATTCATCTGTTTCTGGAATTTTGGCATCATTGACCTAAAATGTTTAACGTTCGTTTTTCGTTTTGATGAATTGATTATTTGATTAATTACTTAATTAATTGATTAATTAATTAATTAATTAATTAATTAATTAAATGTTTAGTTATTTTATTTTGCAAATTTATTGTATTATTTCGTGTTCTTTAAGTAAATGTTTGAGAATGTTAACAACTTTTTTTTTTGGTGAACAGTTTATTAGCGTATCCGGATATTCCTCCGGCATTGCTGAGTTTTGGCACGCATCATCTACCTTTTCAACTGCAAAACTCTTTACCTTTTTACCCATTAGAAAAAGACTAATAAACAATTAGAATTTTTGAATAGTTGGATCTCTAAGTTATATCTTGAGTTTAAATATGTTTGTATAGGCCATTAAACAGACACGCAAGTATTTTGAAAATTTTCTCCAATCCCAGAACATGTCAAGGGTAATAAATAAATAAATAAATAAATAAATAAATAAATAAATAAATAAATAAATAAATAAATAATTTAAAATAAATAAAATCACTTGCAAAGTTACCAGTAAAACAAAGTGTTTTGTAGCTTTCAATCAAATGGAGAGCCGATTGGTGGTCTGCGTTCTGAATCCGCAACACTGCGGCAAGAATATCAGCACTCTAAAATCGTACTAGTACAGTGCCGATCAGATGTTAAGATTTATTTTCGAAATTATCTTTTAAAATATGCTTAGTCATGAAAAGCTGAAAATTGCAGTTGTGACGAAAAATAACATTCAAGCAACCAACTTATCAACCATTATCATTACGGTTTGAAATGTCATTATTGCATACCTTCTTATGGGCTTCTAAATTTTTACCCACTGTTACAAAATGTAACCATTGGATGAGTGCTGTGTTCCTTTCTTGTATTACCTATTTACTGGTGTAGTATACATCCCAAGATAATATCGAACATAGAGAGTGGAGTGGAGTAATGGAGTTATGCCCCAGTCAAGAATCTTTCACTTATTTTGAGGCGGTCAGTTCTGAGATGGTGGAGGAAACCGAAGTACCCAAAGAAAACCACCGACCTTTGGCAAGCGAACTGACATACTTTCTCACACTAAGATCCCGAGTGGGATTCTAACCCAGGCGGTGAGAGGCCCTGTTATCCGTAAGCGCGCGCTTTAGACCATTCGGCCACCGAAGAACCCCTCAAACAAAGAGAGCGCGCGCATCAGACAACTTGGTTATCAAACCCCCAAGAAGCAGGGATATAACGTTTTAGCCTATTGACATCTTTTCAAAAACTATGACAATATTTAAAACAAAATAAAAGAGATAATCTAAAATATGAAACCATATATTCAGATTCTCATTAAAGTGTGCAAACAAATGTTCAAACGTGTTTTTTGCATTTTTCACAGTGACATGCAATCACTTGAAAATTTCATTTGTCACTCCAACAACAATAATAATTATAATTATAATAATAGTTTTTTTTTTTTTTTAAAAAAAATGTTAAAAAAGAAAAAAAAACATTAAAAAATCAATGTTATTGTTACATTGTTGCACAATTTTTTATTGTTACATCACAAATAAACTAAGCAAAAAGGTGAAAATACAGAAAAAATTAAACGATGTAAGAAATTAATAATTCAATCAATTCAATGCAAAGGGACGCAGTACCATTTGTAAATTTGATTACAAACTTGATAGTGTGTTTTTTTCCATATTTAGTTTTCCACATGGGAAATAATTTTCTGCCAACTAAAATAAATATCGCACCCTTCAGATTCACAAGTGATACAGAAGTATTACATTGAAATCGATATCAAATCTAATTTACATGAAATAGAGAAACAATTTTGATGGTTGATGGTGTTGAATAGCAGAACTTGAAACTCACTTTAATGCGTTGTTGTATTACAATAACTGGTCTTAAAATGATGTAAAAAGTAACGAGTTATTTGTTCAATAAAATATGTTAATCTGTATCAGATACTGGAATGATGTTAATGGCCAGTCTAAACCTGATTACGTTATCTCGGTCTAAATTTGATTATGTTAATGTTCAGTCTGGTTTTGATAACATTAATGTACAATTTTAGTTCAATAACGTACGTGTTCATTATTTATTAAATAACAAAGTTCGGTCTCGGTTTCTTCATGTTGATGTTCAGTTTCCATTTCATGTTCAATGTTCTGTCTCAGTTTAATAACACCAATGTTAAGCTAGAGTTTAGTATATGAGTACCTTGCCTCAGTTTAAAAATCATTACATTTAGTCTCAGTTTAATAATTTAAAAGTGAATATTCAGTCTAAGCTTGATCATGTTAATAATTCGTCCTGGTTAAATAATGGTAATGTTCAGTATGAGTTGATAACTAACGTTAATGTTCAGTATGAGTTTGATAACTAACGTTAATGTTCAGTATGAGTTTGATAACTAACATTAATATTCAGAATGAGTTTGATAACTAACGTTAATGTTCAGTATGAGTTTGATAACTAACGTTAATGTTCAGTATGAGTTTGATAACTAACGTTAATGTTCAGTATGAGTTTGATAACTAACGTTAATGTTCAGTATGAGTTTGATAACTAACGTTAATGTTCAGTATGAGTTTGATAACTAACGTTAATGTTCAGTATGAGTTTGATAGCGTTAATATTCAGTATGAGTTTGATAGCTAACGTTAATGTTCAGTATGAGTTTGATAGAGTTAAAATTCAGTATGAGTTTGATAACGTTAATGTTTAGTATCTGTGTTTTTATTCGGTTCTTGTTCCAAAGCTAAAGACTCTCTTCATTAGTCGTAAAACACATTGTTGCTATTTTCCATTTAAAGCAAGCTTCATGGAGATTTGATTTACTGAATTTAAAACATAATGAATTTTATTCACTCTTCCATTAGTGACAGAAGTAAAATTCAAATGCATTATTTGTTGTTTTTTTTTTCACCTCAATTTCGTAATTGTTCATATTTCAAATTTGACTGAAACTTTCTGCGGGAATACCTTTCCTTGTTTCGGTAAAAAGAGCATGAATCGAAACAAGCTGGTGGAGAAACCCTGAGAGAAGTGATTATTAAAGACATTATGTAATTTTGTTCAGTGTACAGTGAAATTCAATTCATTGTTCAATTACATGTATATTGATTATTTATTCAGAATGCTAAATGACTTATATCTCTTTATGAATGAAAAAGGTTAATAAATGAATAAATAAATAGATAAATAAATAAATAAATAAATAAATAAATATAATAGTAAATAATTAAATGAATAAATAATTAAATAAATAAATAAAACATAAAGCCTACTAATGTGTTCGAGGATATAGAAGTTTAATATTTGCCAGGTCGTAATATTTATCATTTTCTATTCTTTTATGAATAATAATCAACCGATGCTTCTTGGTACATATTTTGTTTCATTATCTGAGTAAACATAGGATTTAATAAAACTACCACGAACTACTTCTGTTAAAGAAACCATATACATCATTGTTAGATATTTTCTATGAAAAGATACATTGCATACTAAGACTTCTGTATATAGAGCTCAATATTTATCTATATCATGTGTATAAGACCACGATTACAGACACTGTTTTGTCATTTTGTCATTAAAATCAATAACCAACTTTTTTTACAATCATTATATCCAGTACATGTAGGTGTTTGTGTTTTTTTCGCTTTATTTATTGTTTTGTCTGCTTCATTTGACATTTGCCAAGATCATGACAGTGCCTTTTGATAAAAACCGTAGAAAAACAGACTGAAAAAAATAAACAACATTTTAAGAAACAAGACAAAAAGTAAGATTCTCTTCCTATGCAATTAAAAAATCCAAAAAAAATTTAAGTGCGTCTTTTCAATGCCATGCGGTTACATGAAGAAAACATGTTTTCAGACAATGCAAAACTTTAGTCATTCATTCAGAATCAGTCTGAGACAATTCTTTTCAATTTAACATCTACATAAAGCTAACTATTGATTATTAGTTTACCTAGACATTTACGCGCATGCATATCGTATCTCAAAACTTCCGGTTAATGTTGCACCTCTTTGAAATATGATTGAAAACTGTTACTTCCGGTATTTGGTTGCTACACTTTATCCTTTATCCATTTTTTGCATGGTGTGCGTCTCCAGGGAGGTTCCGGATTTGCCCATAGGTTTGTATCATATCAGTTAAAGCTTTTATAGTATTGATCTGTAGTTCCAACCAGAAGCATTCCCAACTGATCATTTTTTATTTAATTTTAAAAAGACACGATTATGTTATTTTTTCATTGTTTCTTTAATTTTTATTGCTTCTTTCTCATTACCATGATCATTAAGATTTTAAAACAATAAAATAACAACCTAGAGAATAATATTATGTGACATTACTAATACCATGTTTGTCAGTGATATCCAACGTGCAATATCGATCGATTTGGAAGCATCGGCATTGCCTATTTGTATAACACACAAGAATGTCTCTGTGGAAATGGTTACAGATAGAAAATATACTTCCATCCTTACTTGATATCCTACGTGACAATAAACTATCAAATCTCTCCTCATTTTTAAACTATCAAATCTCCCCTAACATTTTTAAATGTTTAAAGAAGTCGCAATATATACTAGTACACAAATGATAGTTCTTGTTGTTATGGTGTTTAACGTCACATCAATTATTTCAACTATTTCCAGCGACATCAAGATTATCTATTGATGTCTGTGATGTGCGAGTTTGTATTTTGGCCTGCCATGTACTAGCGCGACCTCGGGTCGACATTCTGGTAAGGTGCTATCTCACTGAGTCACCATGCCGTAGGCAAGCATAATACTCTCCCAGTGAACCACTTTCAAATGCCGGGCGCCAGTTTAATGTATGACACAGTCGGACTTCGACCCCAAGACTATACCGCTATCCATGTGGAAGCTTAAGCAAGCAATAAGGAATAAATTTCCGAAATGTGCACATAAGGCACAGCAAAATGAACTTTTTTTTTTTTTTTTTTTTTTTTTTTACTTCCCTTGAACGGGTACCGCTGCTTGTGGAGTAAAACTCCTCGAGGGTATCCATTGCTCAGTAGACAGTACTTCGTGCTGTCAGAAAATTTACCGGATGGCAAAATTTTCAGCCGTCTTAATTTTTTCAATTTATTTATTTAAAACTAAAGTTTGTTGCCACATGAAAGCATTTCTTGGCTGGATTTGGATTCATATGATTTTGGAACTTTGGATTCATCAATTTCCAAATATTTGGACTATATTTTTTATCTATCAATTTTTTCGGTCTCTAATGTCACTGATGAGGAATGAATTTCCAAATGTGAACATAAAGCACAGCCAAAAAACAAAAAACAAAAAAAATTAAATTATTTAGTCCTATAGCAAATTTGTTAAAATCGTCTTAAAGATTCTCTTTTAATAGATTCGTTGGCACTTAAAATGTACGTGAAACGAATTTAAACTGGTTGTAATGTAACTTTAATTTAAAAACCATTCTCAAACAAGTTTCTACAGAGGGATTTAAACCTACATTGTGGCAGTATAGGCAACGCCGCGTTTTGCTAAAAGTAAAAGGCAATTTAGAAGAATATATAGTCTACAGATTCATAAAAAAATTATATTACGAATCAAAAAAAAAAAAAAAAAAAAAAATCGTAAAATCTATAACAGTACATCATCCCTATTCTCATCTACATTTGAAAAGTCGACTTGAGGAATCCCTGCATAGATATACTAATACATTTTAAGATGTTCTGTGTCTGGATTGAAGTCCACTGTATTTTCAGCCTTTTTAATAATATTCCAAAGTGGACCAGTAATGAGCTTATCAGTGATACCCAAAGCCCTAATACCATTTAAATAAGCCGATTCTCTTTTGTCAAAAGCTACATTCTTCAAAATATCATTTGAATCTGCCTGAGCACTTTAAAACTCTTTAATGTCTTGTAAACGTTAATATGTGCCAATATGTGGCACCAGCAACAAAAGACGGATGGTTAAATTTGTGACCACTGAAAGAAATAAGTTTACATTTCTTACCTTTTTCGTCACGAAATTGTAAACAAGCACCACATTTCTCACAACCTCTCATGTTAGTGTTTTACTTACTATTTTTGTAATTTAGTTGCCCCATTTTCTTTCCACTTAAACTTGAAAATGTTTTTCCTTCTCATACATTTGTTTTAAAGACTGACAGGCACTTTTCAACTTCAATTGCTCATGTAAAATATGTACATTTTAAAAAAGAAAAAAAGAATTTAAAACATTCTATTTTCATATCTGATGTAAGATTGTTCCAACTATTGTATACATCATCTGGCATTAAATTGTCTTGATACTCACATAACAACAGCTTGTTAAAGACCGGACTTGTAGTTCCCTGATCAGACCTTGTGGCAACAATGCTTCTTACAAGTTTGAGAGATTTGATTCTGAATTCCCTTTATACATTAGCCACTCCTTTTGTTTGCTTTCATAATTTAAATATTGTGTCTGCATCAGTAGCACCTATACCTTTGACAGTCCAAATGAATATGTTCCCTTATCAGAAATTATCATTTGAAAAAAAATTCTGATTGCCCCTTTATCTTTTAACATGTTTCTCTTCCTCTTTGATATATTCGTCCTACTTTTGTTTGTATAACTTTTCTATCAACTGATAAAAAATTGAAACTTTCGGACCAATTTAGCCTTCTGGATGGATAACATTATCAAATAATATGTTATACAGTTTGTCTACCAGGAACAGATTGATAACCTCTACATGTGTAACTGGACCTTTTTGGGCTTGCGGTCTTAATCTTTATTTTTGTCTGAATTGCTGGACACATCAGAAGCCGAATTCTGCAATATGTAAATATACCACAAAAATGGTGTTCTTGTATATTTGATTGTTATTGTTTTAAACCTCTCTCTCTCTCTCTCTCTCTCTCTCTCTCTCTCTCTCTCTCTCTCTCTCTCTCTCTCTCTGCAAAGAAAGTATGAGCTAACACCATAGAAATGTAGATCAAATAGAAATTAGAACATGTAAAGATGCCAACACACACAAAATGCAGAGTATAGGTAAATGAAACCAAATTTAGGAATATTGCTAATGGCAGGTGCCAACACACACAAAATGCAGAGTATAGATAAATGAAACCAAATTAAGGAATATTGCTAATGGCATGATGTTTACCATCATTTACTGCTCTCTCTCTCTCTCTCTCTCCTCTCTCTCTCTCTCTCTCTCTCTCTCTCTGTATATCTTATCAAGAAATATATAATTGAATGAAATAATTTTATTTTTATGCAAATTCTCAAACAACACTATTATAAATGAAGTATAAATATATAAAAACAAGTGCAAACATCAATAAAAACACAAAAACAACAGATTTGTACATAAAACTTATCTGATCAATATGGCATTAGTAACTGGTGCAGTTTTTAGTTATACTGTCAACAGAATAAAAAAGTAACACAGAAAATAAAAAAAAAATAGATCCAGCTCTTCCTCGGGAACAGTAAAGTTAACAATGGTACCATCAACACAACGATAAAGTAACCTTCATTTTGATTGACCCAGTTAATTACGAAATTCTAAAACGGCTCCTGGATATTCAATCAAACAGCGACTCCTCAACTCGGGTCTAAAATTAGGACTGCGAAATTAGAACAATGACCTCAGTTGCCGGATTTCGCTCCATTAAAACTTTCCGTTTCATTTCAATATAAAGAAATAATTAAGGTTGGAAGGACCTTGTATGAACAATAGCCTGTCATTATACCCAGTTCTCTTTAACGCTCGAGATGTTAGTTTTATAATAGTGCTTTTATTTTAGCCTGTTTTCTTTTGTCTGTTTTTTTTCCCTTCCTTGATTTCATGGTTATTGCGTATGAATTGTTTTTCACATTGAATTTTTTAAATTTCAATGTGTATCTTTTTTGTATAAATTCGAGAGCGGTAGATCGGGTCATACATTGGATTTTAAAATTTTAGTTATTTCTTCCTCGCATGGCGTTCGGCAGAAGGAAGATAGAGTATCGACTAATTTACCCGAATAATGGTTAACAGAAGTGGTGTGCCTGTCTGTTACATACTGATTCGGTGACCTAGCACATAATCAAAAGTTGTTCTAAGTGAAAGCTAGTGTAGTACAGACTTATATACACACTTGTAGCTGTCACGCATACACGAACCTTCTTATTATTGTGTTCATCCTTAGAGATTAATAAAATTGCACTCGTCACGAATACCCCAAAAATCTGGCGATGTTTAACAACTTTAAACAATCTACCTTCAACAGTCGAGGATTTAAATATACAACAAAATAACCTGTTAAAATTGGATGTGCCAGATGTGCACATTTAGGAAAATCATTCCTCATCAGTGATACTAAGGGCCGAGAAGTTTGATAGATAAAAACATAAGCCAAACAGTTGAAAATTGATGAATCTGAAGTTATATCAATATATAAACAAATAGTGTTTTCCCTTGTCTCATTTTTTTGTATTATTTACTTACTTATTTAATTTATTTTTGGTTGCCTTAGTTATTGCTAATTGTTTTTAGTTGCAAATTTCTACATTCTTGTATAACGTTATTACAATTTTATTGATCAATGCATTTTGATACTGTTTATGTATATAAAAATATTGTACATATTTATTCCCAATTCATAAAATATTTTTCTTTTGTCTTACTAAAACTGTTAGAAATGCATTAGAAACGTTTCAAATGCCTTGATCAAAACTTATAACAATTTGATAAATCATGCACATGTCATTATCTTGTAATAATCTTGACTAAATTAAATCAGGCTGTTACAAATAAAACTATTAATCAACAATTTTACCAAAATAAATGTACATTAGTCTTTAATTAACAATTGAAATATGAACCTTTTATTTTCAAAAAGGCGTATTCATTCAATACAAATTGTGTTTTCATGTTGCCACACTGTACAATCGATTGTTTTCTAACCTTATGCTTATACCAAACACAACATAATTACGGGGGCATTACACTACCATATGGGAGATATTTACAATAAATACTTCTGACAGTCTCAGAAAATTAGGGATTTCATATAACATATAATTTAAGACTATTTGACACTTGCTTATTAAAGAAACAAAGCACGTGCAACTTTGCTTTTGACCTTCTGAAAATAGCGCCTGTACCTGCATATATCAAAATAATATTTGTTTAAAAAAATATAACAGTCAATAAGTTGTATCTCAGACGAGAAAATGTCGTAAAAATTCTTTAAAATGAAGACTTCGTATTTTTTGTAGCCATAAATTTAATTTTGTTAATATAAAGTTGTAAGGATTTAAGTGTATTTTATGTTACAAACATATTTGTAATAAAATAATGTGTAATATCTTTAAAGTTTTTATTTGGTTATATCTCATGACAAATTTGTTTCTGGAATATAATTAGAAACATTTAAATCGTAAAAGATCAATAAAATGGGCATATATCCTTAATATATCATGACATTATAGAATTTTACTGCATATCGATACGTAAGATATAATTTAGTAAACGTATGGAGAGAGAGAGAGAGAGAGAGAGAGAGAGAGAGAGAGAGAGAGAGAGAGAGAGAGAGAGTAATTAAATTTTACTTTATCCTTATATTTAGTTCTAGACTTTTGGGTTTCTTTTTCCTTACTATGAAGGATCTTATGAGTAGCTCAGTAGGATTGTCTGCCTTGAAAACTGGAGATCGTGGTTTTATATCCGAATACCCGCGTCATGCAGAAAACTTGATGTAATGTTACTCACCTGGGACTCGGCATTAAAACTTGTAGCCTTGATCTCGTCGCTGAAAAAAAAAACGATGTTTAACAACACTGCAGCCAATCAACCATATTCTGAAGTAGTTGCAGGAAAGAGAATTTTACAGTACATTGGCGTCTCCGCGGCCAAATTATACATCTCCTCTTACCGCCTAAGTTTTAACAGATTTTAGCGTGAAAAAAAAATTAAGTTTGGATGTTTTGTAGCAATCTTTTTTTATATTTGCCAAGATTGATTCTAATAGTATTTATTTTATTTTCAAATTACAATTTAATTTGTTATATATTTACCAATTGAAAACATTTTCCGTGGTTTCTAGTTTATTCAATATAATTTTTATTTTTTATTTATTTATTTTTTTATTTATTTATCTAATTTAGTGAATGGGGTCAAGTTTAAGGTCATAACTTCGATTTTAACTTTGTTGATAAATAGTTTTTTACACCCCTCCCTTTAAAATATTGTATATACAATATTTTACCAATTTAGTATGCATTTCATCTATTATTTCGTGTTTCAGTGTGGGAATCTTATTTCGTGTTTCAGTGTGGAAATCAAAATGGAACTTTTTCTTTTGCTACCTCGGTTCAATGACGAGGCCTTATTTTGGAAATCAGGTTGAAATTGTTTATACTGAAAATAATGGGTGACGTTTGTGTGTGTAGGTTTTTTTTCAGTTTTAATTTTTTAGTAAGTAAAGCTTAATATCTGAGTCAGTTTTGTGACTTTTTAAACTTAATTATTCTGCTTCGATTAAAGTATTTTTGACGATATTTTAAGGCATTGTAACTTTGAGTTAACGATGTTGTGTCGCCTTTTTCCTCATTTATTATAATGAGAAAAGACAGAATTTGTACCGTTTTTGAATATGTTATTCCTAATAACCACAACATAATCTCTTTCTTATAGACTATTTGATTTACAAGAAACCAGGTTTTTTAAAGACTTTTCGTGACTCTTGTTTATTAATATTTTACTTCCTTAAGGTTATAAAATTAAAACATCTTTTGTAATGATTATACAAATTTCTTTATTCGATGCTAGTGATGTTGAGTGTTGAGTAACGTCACATCAGTATATTTTCTCAGTTATTCGTGACGGCGGCAAGTTTGTTTTTTTTTTTTTTTTTTTTTTTTTTTTTTTTTTTTTTTTTTTTTTTTTTTTTTTTTTTTGATTCTTGATTATTCATTCTTTGAGATGTGAAAGCATCGAATTGAAAATTGCGAACAAATTATAGTCCTGTATTGTACTTAAATAATTTTTCTTATCTTTAATGTAGGTAAAACTTAAAAATCCATTGCGATTTAACGAGATTTTATTACATTTTATCTATAAATTGAAAAATCTGGTTTTTATCCATTCGCTTAGCGCTTAGACCTGACATAATAAATAAAGTCCATATATATATATATATATATCCGAAATACGTATTTGATTAACAAGATTGTGTTTACCCTGAAAAGCAAAATTATACACATATGTATCGGTTCTAGATAATAACCCAATATAATATCAAAATGAATTCTTGATCCCATGTTGTATCTCAGAGTTTTAATAAAGCTGATTTTTACATTTACTTGTCAGAACGAATAAGTCATATTAGCTAAGACATAGCGTGCTTTCGTTTAACTATCTTAGAAAATTAAAAGCCTCTCTTTTTGGTTTATTTTAGGATTAATAGTAGACAAAGATTCAAGGAATATTCTAAAGACTTTTAAATCAGCAATTAAGTGGTCAAATTACAGATATGGTAGTGCCAAACAACATCCTTTTAGACTACTGCCTAGAACAGACGTTTTAGATGTCACGGATAGTTTTGCCATTAGTAACGCAAGTATGTCCAAGTCAATTAATACATGAAAATCATTGATGAGTAAGCATTTAAATCTATATTTATGAAGAAAATAGTGTTGATTGCAAGTATCAACTCACTTACGGAGATATGTTTTAGCATTTTTTGCAGATTCTACTTTGGAGACAATGCATTTGTTTATTTATTTGCGATATATGCTTTCTGTCGGATTTTAGATGCTACGCAAGTGCTCTAATTTCAATATTATACTTTTAAAAATATATACTTAATTATTTAATGGCTTTTTCGAGAAAACATGGGTTTAAATTGCTTCTTAAAACCTACATTCTCTAAAACGTTAACGCATTTGAATATTACACACACACACACACACACACACACACACACACACACACACACACATATATATTAAAGAGCATCATACAACATTAGTACTGAAATACAAATTAACATGCATTTTTTGGTTAGCACACACACGCACACGCTTTGTGTGTGTGTGTGTGTGTGTGTGTGTATGTGTGTGTGTGTGTGTGTGTTGAGAAAACAATAACAGCATGAAGTAAAATTAAAGATAAAAGATAATGTGTTATACATGTTATCTTTGATTAAAAATAGGAAGAATTTTTACTTATCTTGGGGGAAAAATATAAACTACAATTTTTGCAATACTTAGGTGATGAATGATCGTGTTAATAAGTTACAATGAATTATCTTGTGATGTAAAAGTGTATATTACTACTAAGTCATTCTTAAACCCAAGTGCTTTGGCGCCAGAAAAATAGTTACCTATGATATATTTTCAGTATGTGATCATCTTGATAACAACATATTTGGTATCATAGGATATTCAAACACACCAGCATTGTCAACTATTCAGTCCTACACCAATACTTTCCGGGTACCTTTTGTAAAACTTAGCATGGCGCCAAACTCAACAATTACAGATGGATACCAAATATTCATGCGCCCAATTAACACAGATGCTATGGTCGACCTGATGTTTGAATTTAAATGGAACCACGTGGTCTACATCTATAACTCTGATGAAGGTTAGTTACCAACATTGGTTTCTTACCTTCAAGAACTGTTGCACTGTTAACCCAAATTCTACATATTGTACCATGTAAACTTACAGAAATTAAAGAACTTGTAGTTAAAAGTTATAAAACTGACAGAGGTGATTTTTTAAAATTTTTCTGAGCTATTTGATTTTAAGATTTTTTCTAAATAATCTGAGAAACCAACTTTCAAACTTTCAAATGCCATTGTTAAAAAGGCTTATCTAAAACAGTCTGTTCAACTTAATATTAGCTAGAAGTTGCGAAAACCGAATGCCGTCTTTTTTTTTTTTTTTTTTTTTTTTTTTTTTTTTTTTTTTTTTTTTTAAATTCTTATGATATCCGTCCGTCTCTGATCAGAAATAATACAAAACATGTTTTGGATATGTGTTTTTTCTTGTTTATTTTGTTTTTATTTCTGTTCTTACTAATTTTATCTAGGTTTAAGTCAGATTAATTAATAATTTATTTATTCATTTATTTATTTATTTATTTATTTATTTTGGTTTGTAAAGAAAAATTATAAAAATAAATACTTACCGTTATTGGTTTTATTGAACCTATTCATCCTTTTCGATTGTACAAAATAGGAAATTTTAAAAGTAAGCACCTTGAAACCTTTTTAAAAGTTTGAAAGCTGAATCGGAAGTCATGATGAATAATATTTTTTACAACACACAAGGGTATATGTTTCATACATGTGGGTATTTATTTATTACAAAATAAAATCGTATTTATTTGATAAGTTTAAGAAAGTAAAATTAATATCATTTTAGGACTTATACAACTTCAAGAATTATTCCAGTCTATAAACAACCGAGAATATGCACTGGAAATAGATGTCAAACGAGTAGAAAATGTCAAATCTTGTCTTAAATCACTTAAAGAGATGTATATCCGTTCCCATGGTAACCCTATCAACGTACTTTTTGATTTACAGTATAAAGAAGTAATAAATATTTTAACGCATGTGGTAAGTTAATAGTATTAACAACCTTATGAATGATATTTTATGGTCACGGAATGAACCGAATATTGACATTTTAGACGGGTTATCTTTGATTAATTTATGGATATATGCTGAAATAAAGTTGAACTTGTCACTCGCTATAGTAAATATCGTGGTTTCTTGCATTTCCCTGTATATTTTTTAATTTAATAAATTATTTGATTAGATCATTGTGCTAGGCGAGTATAAACTGTCAAAAATGATTGCATTGAAGTGCTTTAACTTAGAATCAACATCTGTTTTTCAACCGTATGTGAGAGGTCGAACACCGGTCTAGTCTGACAAAGACTTGAACATTAGGAGTGAGTGTTATTTCGCCAAGCACTCGACATTTAGAAATGACAGTTACGGGGTCTTTCTGAAAAGACCTTAAAACCGATGCCCCGTGTGACATCTGTTTTCATTAAATTAGGAAAGACGGGTAGGATTCTGAAATATATATGCGCAGTTTTAGAATGCAAATAACATTATATATATATATATATATATATATATATATATATATATATATATATATATATATATATATATATATATCATTCAGAAAAAGAAGCGTACAAAGTATACTCTATGATTTTGTAAGTCGTTTATTTATTTCAGAAAAAAGATGAAACATTCGACCATAGTTTATTCAATATACTGATTTCAGACTTGGTATGTATATTTACGTAGTGCATGTAATTACGATGCATTTTTTGATATACATAAAATTACATGAAATTCAACTAACAATATAATATTTGTTTAAATCTGTTTTAGACCATTTAATTTAAAAACAAATGAAAGGCATTCAGTTTAATTTATTTAATAAATTTTTAATGAATTTATTTATTTCATGATTATTTATTTATTTATAATTATTTATTATTATTATTATTAATATTATTAATTTGAAAAAAAAAACAGATAGCAATGAAAAGTAGGCATGAATATATATGGTCATGGTTCATCATCGTACAAAGATATCTTTGGATTTGTATAGCAATATTTATAGTTAAACATGGGCGAGAGCTTCTTTATTAGTTTAATTTAAGAAAAAAATACTAATTCATTATCAAGTCAAAACCAGCAAAAGAATTAAAATAATTATATGAAAACATTTTTATTTGCTTAACAACTGTAGTTTTCCATCCTACCATCTTAGCATGCATATTTTTTTTTTAACAACGAATTGATAATATATCGCACATTAAACATTCAGTGTGTAATTCATAACAATTCATACTTAACTTAAGTCATCTTACTGCATGATGCCAAACAATAGACTCATGCTGTTAAGTTTATGGAAGCATAGTGATTTTAATTTGGTCTAGTGTGTTCTTTGTTGCTACGTCCACCATCATTAAAAAGTAAAAGAAAGAAATGGAAAAGGATAAATGTTTTCAAAATCGATAAATGTAAGATTACATACAGATTTATATATAACAGGATTTTTTATGGTAAACAATATCGCTTTCACTGGTCTCGTTAAAACGTTGAATTTAAAACCATCTCAAGTAATGATGAGCAGTGTTCAATTATCTTGTAAAAGGTTTAAAAACTGCCATTACAACATTGATTTGTTTTCTTTGAGAAAGTGCAAACACGCGTTTTAGCTGCTTAATCTGACAAGTATTAAGCCATTTATCATTTTGCGTCATTCCGTTTATATAACTGAATGGTTGCAGAAAGTTTTCAAAGACATGATTAAATAAAGAGGATATTTACCAAAGTATTGATACGGAAACAAGACATTTTCTATTAGTTTTACGAATTATTGGTGTAATCTCAATCCCAAATTACATTGAAAACGAATCGATCGATCAGAAATTCGAATAACTGCTACTGTAATATTTCAGGAACAAAATCCGAATTTAATTAATGCATATTTGATCGAATGTATAATTTGATTAATAAAAAAAAAATTAAATGTGCAACAGCATGCAACCGAAAATTAAAAGTTTTTGTGTTATTTATTGGTCATTTTGGAAATTTTGATGACGAGATATTAATTTTGTAATTTAGTCTCTACTGTTTAAGTATGTAATTGTATTAAAAAAAGCAAATTTTGCGAGTAAAAGCTTCAATTAAAAATAATTTAAATTTATTTCCAAGATGATGATTTGATAGTATTAAAAACGGATTTTATTCGACAATTTGAAAATTGATATTGCTCATGTTATTTTTAATCTATTTTGCTCTTTAGTAATTAAAAAATGGTAGGAACAGTAATTTGTTTCTTTAAACGCAAAATTATATATTGGTTCATGTAATTGGCAGACATTATAAATGTTTTATATACTAACAAAGGCTTATTTGATATGATATCAAATGAATTTTTTAATCTCCAACCGTCAATATATTATTATAATTTTGGCAATGAACCAAATATCCAGTATATGTAATATGTTTTCATTCGTCTCATTTGCGTTGTCGCGTTTCCATGACGGCAATGCAGTGTAACACATAAGATTTAAATAAAACTTCGATGTTGATCATAAGCGTTCATTAGAAAGTTTAGTAAGGCATGAAAAAATGAAATATTGTTGAACTTTATTTTCTTTAAATCTATACGACTACACATATCCTAATTTAAACTTTTACAAGTTGGATTACATCCAAAATATGGCTAACTAAAAAATATGAACTTTGAAAATTAACTTGTCTCGGTATTAAATAGATCGTTTTGTATTTTTACAGACTTTGTCGGAGAATGAATTTGATTCGATAGTTCACTACGGGTTTAACATGACGGGTTTCCAGTTAGTGAAGAACGTTAATGAATTGTTAAACGATAGGTTATTAGACAGAAGATACCAGAATCTTTCATTGCTTTTAAAAGGACAAAGAATTCACGTATGATATATAATAAACACCGTTATTTTTGTCTTAAATTGTGGTATTAATATAAAATAACTTTATGTTTTTTCTTCTGAAAAAGATAATTGTTTAAATTTTGATTTAAAAAAACGAATAACGTTTGTATTACCTTTGAAGGTATATTTATAGTACACAAATTTTACATAATTAAGTAACATGTGCATCTTAATTGTTTTCAACATTTTTAAAAAATGGTTATTGTTCCAAATACTTGATTTTCAGGCCCGTTAACGTTAAAGATAGAGATTTTTACCAAACACATGTTATATGCTGATTTAACTGGTGTGATCTAGATGTCAAGTGCTAAAATTAAATTAAATCATATATATATATATATATATATATATATATATATATATATATATATATATATTTATATATTATTGTTATGTCGTTTTATTCTAATAATTCATTTCCATTAATATGCTTTGGAGACAAACGTAACAATTTTGATTCTTGGTGTTAAAAAATACAAGTTTTTTTGAAAAAAAAATTTTAAAGACCACAGATATATTATCAAATTTAAATATTTTAGACGTAAACAATATAAATCTAATTTGCACAAAATCAATCTTGATTTCAATATATAGCGAAATATTTCACCACAGAAAGGAGATTTAAAAAAACTTGAACATTAATATTCGCGTATACATTATAAACATTTTGCAAGTTGTTCAAAAAATCTAAGATCGTTAAGTAAAATACTTTTATTATGTACCTACTAATTTTATATAAAGACAAATAAGGTTTAATTTTTGTTTTTGAAGGAGAACGTTTGAAAATTAATTTTAATTATGAGTTGTCCCTCTATTTTGTCACCAATATGATTTATCGAAACATATAAGTTCAATAAACAAGTAAAGAAATAGATAAATAACTAAAAAAAAAAATAAATAAATAAATTTTAATAGAATATTTTTTTGAAAATTACAAAGTTACGTTATCGAATATATAAAGATGAATAAATATTCAATGTTAATTTTTCAATCAACTCTCTATTAAGACGTTATCAATTATCATTCTATTTCATCCTGAAAAAGAACTACTATTCATAAGTTTTCAAAGAATACTTGATGAATATATGGACGGTATAATTTAAATCCTTACGTAAATAACAGTGCGACAGCGTTATCAGACTGTTTTATATTTTAAATTTACCACTAGTGTGATAATAATGCAAATGAACTCCAAATTTTTAAAAGTCAAAATAATTTGTATTCCTGCGCGCTGTCAAAAAAGTAAATAAACAAGCATGGCCTCGAAACACACCTCTGTTTAAAGATAAAGTTCAAATAGGCGGAAAAGGTCTTGGTATTGTCATGTCCAGGAGAGTGCCAAAATATTGTTGGCTTCCTAATATACTGTGGTATCTTTCATGTACATAATCACTCAGGTGAGAGCAATAGAAATCCAAAGTCACTGCTAAGAAAACTTATTAGAATTCTGGACAGTAATAGAAACTTAACTTTATATATTCTTTATTTCAGTGTGAAGAAGCATTAGCTATAGACTCTATCGAAGTTTTTACCAAAGCGTTACATCGACTTTTTGAAAACAAGCCCTTTATTTACAACGCAATAGTATCTAATGAAGTACACAATGACGATCAAACATCACTGAAATGTGCAGATAGAAAGATAAAACACGGCAACAATGGAAAAGATATTATGCAAATTATGAAAATGGTAAGATTACATTCATCTAAACATTAAATAAAATTTCGCTTTAATTAGTAGTTATAAGAATAGTTGAAGTTCGTGGTTTTATCTTGTATCATAAGAAGACATGTAGATTTTTACAAAAAAGAAAAGACTATAAAAATATACCATGTTCAAAGATGGATTTACGATTAAACATTTTTATACAATTATGTTGGTCTGAGTGGTGAATAAAACCAAGTACATGAATTAAAGCGCCTGGCTGTTAACTCCAGGTCTAAATTTCACGGGAAAATCCCGTAAAAAGAAAGTTGGGAAATTCCTTTGTCAATGTTCGAATTTTTCCCCGGGTACCCGACTTTCTCTACAATTCAAGAACTCACAGTTTTAATAGAACTTAAACAGAGCATAAATTCTTTTTTTTTTATCATTAATACAACTTATATATAAATTGTTCTTTTTATCAGTAGGCAGTATTTCATGCTGTCAGAAAATGTACAATTTAGCAAAATTTTCAGCCGTCTAAAATTTTAAATTTATTTAAAACTAAGGTCATGCAAAACATTCCTTAGCTGGATTTGGATTTATATAATTTTGGAACTTAAGATTCATTATTTTTAACTGTTTGGCTTATGTATTTTATCTATCAAACTTTCGGTCTTAGTGTCACTGATGAGGAATGATTCCGAAATGCACATCTGGCACATCAAAATTTAACTGGTATTTGTTTTATATAATCAAAATCTTAAATTTGCTGTTTATGTTTTCTTTGATACATAGTTCCTGCTATTTGTATTACTGCCGCGGTATGTGCATCAATTTCCCTGGCTGACAGTGGAATTTGCATTAAAATTGCTACATTTAACGCAATGTTACTTTCCGGGGTTATTCGACTTTATGCATAACGTCATTCCGAAAACAAACAACAAAAATAAAAATATCAGATAAAAGAAAAGGTTAATTGGTTTGGAAACTAATGATGGATTTGATTGGCTGCTAAATGAATTGTATTTGAAAAAATATATCGAAGGCTATAAAATTACACAATACTTCAAAAGGATACGAATTTGACTTTGCGTTCTTGAAAGCATTGGAATTTGAAACATTGAGAATAAAAAGATTTCAAGTCTATATAATTGTTTCATCGGTATGCAGTGTAATTATATGCAGGGTTATCATATTGTTGGTGGTATTTGAAGAAACACTACGTCTCGGAACTAAATATCACACGTCTTACAGCTCGGCAAATGTTACCGTCTCTCGACTGTTTTATTTTTTCAAAATACTCTAAATAGATATGATATTTCGTATATTATATCCTTTGCCGTGATAGTTACTAATTTGAAAAATTGAAATCAATTTATTATTTATTGGAAATGTTTGCGTGACAATTTGACATGGGCATTGCGTTTTTTTTAATCTCTTTTACGTGTTACAGGATGAATATCATTTTATAGTCAGAAATAAGAATTTTGGTTTCTGAAATGTGAATATTATCCAATAAAGCTTGATTTTACTACATCTTTCACGTCATTTGGAAGTAAGAGGATTACAAAATCTTAAAATATGTTGACATGTCACCAAACGAAAAAAAAAACATTACCAAGATGAATTCCATTGAAAAACTTGTCATTTTTAATACTCTTGTATAACAACTTAAGAATATTTATATTTAACCGATTAATAGATTGAATTGGCAGAGGAAAAAAATCGACACTAAAACAGTTTAAGCTTTTTTAATCACGTTTTTAAAAGTTCCATTATAAAATTTGTTAATTGCATCTCTTGATACTTTGATTTTGTAGAAACAACATAGTAGTCATTGTTTCATTTCTATTTCTTTAAAATAGTTTTTTGTTAATAAATGTATTCAGTTGTTGTATAATAATAATAAAACAAACATACCAGTCCTTGTCCAGTTCATAATCCAAAAACAAAGTTAAAACTTCGAAAACTGGCAAAATTAGTTATACACGTGAACTTCCATCAGGGAAGTGAGACTGGGTGCTCCGGAGGGGTAAGCATTTCCTGGAACTACACACTTATCACAAATATTGTGATAAAACTTTTTAAGAGCCTTCATAAGCCTAGGCTTGCAATATTCTTGCGTCAACAATTTAATTGTAAGCAGTTTGCTTCGTTGTAGAAAGTCACCATAGTGGTAACAAGCTCTATCATAACGTATTAACTGTGAAACATATTTTGAAACTATTTATTTGTTTGTTCCCTCATGCAAAGCATTCTTTAGCTAGATTTGGATTTTTATAAATTTGGAACTTAATATTTATTATTTTCAACTGTTTAGCTTATGTTTTTTTATCTATCAAACTTTTCAGTTTTAGTGTCACTCATGAAGAACGAATTTCCGAAATGTGCACATATGACACAATAAAATTTAACTGGTATTTGCGTTATATATTAACTACCCCTGAGCGGGTACCACTGCTGGTTGAGTTAAAATCCCCGAGGGTATCCATAACTCAGTAGGCAGTATTTTGTGCTGTCAGAAAATGTACAATTTAGCAAAATGGTCAGCCGTTCTTAAATTTTGAAATTAATTTAAAACTAAGGTTTGTTCCCTCATGCAAAATATTCCTTAGCTGGATTTGGATTAATATAATTTTGAAACTTTAGATTCACTATTTTAAACTGTTTAGCTTATGTTTTTATCTATCAAACTTTTCGGTCTTAGTGTCACTGATGAGGAATAAAGTTCATAGTATGCACATCTGGCACATCAAAATTTAACTGGAATTTGTGTTAAATATATACACTATACGCAGGAGAAGCAGGGAAGTAACAAACGTAACAATCACTCTAAAAAGTTGCAATTCCGAAAAGTTTTGTTTTGGAATAATAGGTAGGAAGAAAAACGGATTAGTTTAAAAAATTAAACAAGGTTGGTCATTTTAACTTTTAAGAAAGAATTGACAAAAAGCTTTAAACAAAATAAAAGTTTCGCTTTAAATAAATAATACAAATACCAGTTAAATATTGATGTTCCAGATTTGCACATTTCAGAAATTCATTCCTCATCAGTGACACTAAGACCGAAAAGTTGATACATAAAAATATAAGCTAAACAGTTGAAAGTAATGAATCTAAAGTTTTAAAATTATATAAAATCCAAATCCAGCTAAAAACTATTTATTGTTAATTGCAAAACTAAGCAAAACCTTTTGAACAGTCAGAAAATGTGCCTCAAATGTAGCAAAACTAAGGTGTGTTCTCTCATGCAAATCATTCCTTAGCCGGAATTGGATTAATATGATTTTGGAACTTGGGATTCACCAATTTGCAATTGTTTGGCTCTTGTTCTTACTTATTAAACTTTTCAGCCCCTAATGTTACTGATAAGGTTTGACTTTCGGTATTGCAGCAAATGACATATCAAAATGTAACAGCTATTTTGTTATATATTCCTAACACTGATAAGAAGGGAGCAGAAAGTTGGGGTCAATAGCTCTACGCAATAAAACAAAAATATTCCGTCTTTTTTTTTCTTATCAAAGCTAAGCAAACGGCCTCATTTCTTTTATGGACGTTGACGTGTATAAATAATTTTACTTGTATTTACTTTGTTTTATGGATTGTAATTTGGACAAGAACTGCTGTGTTTGTTTTTATTTATACCTTTTCGTTTTTTGCAAATGTTTTTATTTTTCAAATTTGATAAGCATTTGTTTATCTTTGGATTATTTCCATTCAGACAAAGATGCAAGGGTTAACTGGATATGTAAGTTTTGACAATACTGGTCATAGGAAACATTTTACACTAGATATAATACAAACCACAAAGCAAGGTGCAAATAGGAAGCTCTCTCTCTCTCTCTCCCTCTCTCTCTCTCTCTCTCCTCTCTCTCTCCTCTCTCTCTCTCTCCTCTCTCTCTCTCTCCTCTCCTTTTTAAGTGCCCTCATTTTTCATCGAGGTAGATAAGTAATAGTAGGATATAATTTCAATCTTTTTTCCAATTGTATTTTTACACCAACAATTTGATTAATATAAAAGCTAAATGCATTTTATAAAATAAAATATTTTAAGAAAGCAGATTAATTACTTAGTCTTTATTGAAGATTGATGCCGCCATGAACATGCATCGTTAGGCATAAAGAAAGGAAAACAAAAGAGATATGGTATGAAAATCGTAAAAACAGTAGTTAGACAGAGTCGTATGTACATCCCTGTAGTTAAGTCGTATTGAAATCAAAACACGTCGAAATTGAGCAATAAAACCTAATGCCGTCTAGTCTTTTGTCATGTTAGGTTTTAGTATAAAATATTGGAGGATTAAATAAATAAAACTAACATTGCTTTTCTTCATTAGTTGTGTGGTTTTATTTTTTGTTGTAGATTGGATATTGGTCTCAGGATAGTGGTCTGAATCTTTACTTGACGTCAGGTATTATCTAGGGAACCAGAATTACGTTTCAAATAGAACAAAAGTGTTAACCTTAGTCACTGCTCCCATTTGAAAATCTCCAATCTTATTGTGATGGTTTTTCTTTAAAGAAGTGTACCCTTGGGATTCGTTGTATGCAATGAAGAACTATATAGACACATTTTGAAGACATACAAATAATTTATATAAAACATTTGAAATGAGTCATTTAAGCTCTGATGGAATATAATTAATTTGAACTAAAAAACATGCGCAAATACCATGGGATTTGTTATGAGAAGATAAGGATTGTTTTAGTTGATATCTTGTTGGCAACCGACTGTTTGTCTTACTCTAATACACGTATATGAAAGATTTAAAACATATAAAATTGAATTAATTTTTGAGTGCAGTTTTTATTTATTTCATATGTTAATGTATGACATGAGGTCTAACACAAACATGTAATTCCATGTCTATTTTTCAACTCGTAATACAATATTTAAAGACATATTTTTGCATGTAATCGAAGAAAGGAATTAAAAAGAAACGTCTTGAACAGTTATCGTGTGGCTCATACGAAACAACCTGAAGCTCACATACATGTGACGCTGTACTAGTTTTCAACATTTTGTTGTATTTTCAATAAGTCTTTTGAAATTTATTTAGGTTATTCTATTAATTCAGTTTTTTTAACAATGTACCATAACAATAAAGTTTTTACAAACTTTATTTATTTATTCTGCATACTTCAAATTGAAACGACAGTGCGCTTTGTACCGTATCAGAAAAAGAAGCATTTTAAATAAAAACGGTAATACAATGTTTTCAATAATTATTATGCACAATGCTAAGAACATCATTAGGAAAGATTTGTATCATGAAATCGATCTATAAATTGTCTTTTAATTAATAAAATGACCAGTATTAGGGCATTAAAACTCGGTCATCTCGTTTAAATGTAAAATTTTAAAAATCATGCCTTTTTTCTTCAAAAAGCATTAACAATTTTTTAAACTTTTAGAAAAATTTATTGACAAGCGTTAAAGAAGCATTTTAAAGAATTATATTTTATTGCGCTTGCAATTTACCTTCCTGTTACGCAAGTCAAAAACAATAATTTAAAGTATTTCCTGAATGAAAGCAAGCCTGTTAACTCAAGCCATTGATAATTATCAATGCAAATCAGATGCATTTTGTACTCTAATGCATATAATACAGTATTTAAAAAGGATAATAAAATAATCAGTTTATTTATAAACGTGTTAATAATGTTTAAATATATATATATATATATTATATATATATATATATATATATATATATATATATATATATATATATATATATATTTATTATGATTGTTTTAATATATATTAATAAATGATATTTTAAAATGCTGTTTTGTCAATCTGTAAAGTTTAGTAACGTTTTCACAAAGTAAAAAGGTAACAACTATTTAATTGATACGCGAAAAAAATCTTTATTCGTTAACAAATTGTAAATTACAATTGACCTCTCCGTATACCAATTGTAACCACGCCCACTAACGAGAGATAACTCGAATATTGCTAGGTTAGACACACTTTGTTAATAGCGGCCATTCAAATTTCCAGACTGTTCACACCAAGATCAACAAAGTATTGGGAGAGATCGTAGATGTTTATCGTACCTGTCAAGCTGGGTAACGCAAATTAAAACCTAGAAATAGTATGAAAAATCGCTGTACAAAACCAAAAGCATGTAAACAGAGAGAGAGAGAGAATTATGATAAGCACTTAATTAACTACCTGGTGCGGTTACTTTGAGAGCAGGAGGTCATTGAGTTGATCATGGTCTTGTAAACATGGTAAAATAAGTAGTTTTTGTCTGTCCCTGGACTTGCTATGGTTAAACAGAGGCTCAACCGGTATGTACAGGTCATTGCATGAAAGTATCCAATGCGAATGGTATGATATTCCCATGAGTTGGCACACCACAAATATTGTGCATAGAGTAATGACTCGCTCACCCTGTGTTCGTAGAATGTACTTGGTTGTATTTGTATTGCATATTAGACTATGCCTGATGTCTTAGTAAGCTAACACTTTTAATGTTGATATATGTCTACACAGAAATTTAACAGATAACAAACACATCTCACAGCATAACATGAATAGTTACTTGAACGGCATGTCTGCCTTTCCAAAAGGTCATGGTTCTATCCCTGCAATAACAAAAAGCCTTATCAAATTTGTAGTTTTTGTTTCCTTGTCAGGTGCTTTTTATGATCAAAGCTGTATTTTCTGTTGTTGGTAAAATTGACTGGCTTGTATTGTATGTTTGTCTGAACTGCTGGGCACATCTCCTCTTACTACCCGGGTTCGAATCCCACTCGGGACAGATCCTAGTGTGAGAAAGTTTGTCAATTCGCTAGGCAAAAGTCAGTTGGTTTCTCGGACACTCGCGTTCAATGTTGAAGCCCTTATCTGCCATTCATCCATCCGCTCTTTCTATATGACCATTGTCAATAAGATTTGATAATGTAGTTTTGAATCTAGACTTTACAAAAATATCTTAATCAGACACTGATCCAGCAAATGACATAGAGTAAAAATTTTCTGATTCCTTTGGGTCCACTGCAACCAATCCTTTTAGAATATTTGAGGATTTGTACTCACTGTATGTCTAAGATTGTGCTTTCAGAGATGACGGTTTCTGAATTTTTATCTCAGTACAGTCTTATATTCCAAATCTATTTTCCACCATACTAGAACTGACCACCTTGAAAGAAGTGAAAGAATCTTGACTGGGGCATAAAACAACATTACTCTACTCCACTCTGCACCTGCTGACCAGGTGAGCTAGCACCTTTAATCCAAAACATTTAGACTACAACAAATTTGCTGCTCACATATAACATGACAGGAATAATTAGGCTGTAAAAGTAGCTTTCATCTCAAAATATGTTAAACACCATTAAAAAAGTTTTGGTGCTGTAATTTTGCAGTTTTGTAAAGCCTAAAGTTCTGAATCCATTTTATCTCACAGAAAGTGTTAAGCACGTTCTCATATAATTGGACTTGCAGGATCATTAAAGCAATAACAGTTAATGAGGACTGACAAATGTTCCAGCACAACAATCCTGCACTTCCCTTACACAAGTATGGAGTATTCAGAGAGGACCTAAACTTGGCTCAGTTTTAGTTCCAGAACTTACAGTTGTGAATCCCAAGCTAATAACAAAATACTCTAATAAAATGCAGGTAAAATGTCAGGGAAAATTAGAAAAAGATCATGTCATAAAAGAAGATCAATTTTATCATAACAATATAAACAAGTGTCAATTAATTGAATTAAATCTTTGCTTTACAACTAATTAATTAAGCACATATTTCAATACTTATGACTTCTTTTGAAAAAATATCTATGTAATTTGATTTGACATTTTTTAAGTCATTTAAATAATGATATTCAATATGCAATGGACTATTTCTTTTTATAGTATTGTATCTGTGATAACAATATTTGCTGAAAATAACAAATGCTAAAAAAGACATATACATATAAATTGTGGAAAAAGTTGAAAAATTCCAATTCCAATTAAACTTTCAATCCAATTTATTTTATAACATAAATATCATCATTAAAAACAAAATCTCTAACTTATTTCATTAAATAATATATCAAATACACATTTCAGAAAACTGAGAGTGGCATCTTCTGACATTAGATATTTAAATTTAAAGACTTTCCAATTAGCTACTTAGTATCCGGTCAGAATATATCTACTGTTAGCACACATATTAGTACTGTTCCATTTGCAAGTGGATTGTCTACACATTGAAATACCGGTATACTTTTTTTCTTTTTCAAAATGGCATGAAATTTGTGAGAAATGAACAATATACCAAATCTGATTTATTGTTGATACCATTGACAAAGGTATTCTATCTGACAAAATCTTGAACTTTTTCAACATGAACACGATGCTTTGCAATTTTTTTGGTGAACAATGCATACTTTTGTTTCATTTGTGTCCCTGATTTAGCAATTGGGGTATATTCAACTTCAATCCAGTAGAATCAACTTCATGTTCAATGTTGAAGCCCTTATCTGCCATAAATCCATCCCATCTTTCTAGATGACTATTGTCAATAAGATTTGATAATGTAGTTTTGAATCCAGACTTCACAAAATATCTTTATCAGACATTGATCCAGTTCACAACATAGAGTTAAAAATTTCTTACCCCTTTGGGTCCACTGCAGTCAATCCTTTTAGAGTACTTGAGGATTTGCAATCACTATATGGCTGAGATTGTGCTTTCAGGGATGAAGGTTTTTGAATTTTTATCTCAGTACAGGCTTATATTCCAAATGTATTTGGAAAGTCTTCCTTATAATTTTCTGGCATATTTTCATAAATAACATCCCAATGAGGCCAGATACTCACTTCCCCAAAACGTAAGAACATATTATTTACCCAAGAATTAAATATCACTACCGCTATTTGCTTAGTGACGCAAAATCTAAATCCTAGATCTTGCAAGTCAAAATTATTCCTCAATTTTGAAAATGTCTAAAAAAAAATGATTCTTTAAAGATAAAGGTTTTTATTGCTGTCAAGTTTTCTTTTTTAAAATACGTTAAAGGAGAATTTTCTTGGTCTGGTACAAGAAATAATGATGGAGGAATTAGAATAATATCTAATAAGTTTCTCATCTTCAATAATATTATCAATATCAAATGCAGTTGATTTGACTTTTGATAATGAATTACATGTTTCTTTACTGGTTTTTAATTTCCTTTGCAAATCTAAGCTTTAATGGTGTTCTTTGCACTGTCCATTTTTACAAATTTATTCCTCAACAACTGCTATAAAGTCCAGTAGATTTATGCCTGCAAATATATTATATTATTATTAACTAGAGAATTTTCGTGAAACATACATATACCCCTACCTAAGAAATGGCCCAAAAAATCTAACCAAGCAACATATACACAACATATAGGTTACATTGACCTATTTCTACCCTAATGGTGTAGTACTCTCCAAGGTGATGAAGGGACTTATAGTTATATAGAAATCGACCTAAACGCAAATTTAAACTAAAGTCACTTGAAAATGTGGGTAACAGTAACCTTTTTTTACCCTAATGATGTAATATTCCCTATTTATTAATACAAAGAATATTGCCTAATGTTGAAAAAATGCAGACCAAGTTAG